>WBMZ01016645.1:0-58718 GCA_013400975.1 Atrichornis clamosus | reverse complement strand
GTGGGGTGCACAGCCCAGGAGCCGACCCCAGTGCTGCTCCACAGCCAGCTGCCAGCCGCAATGCAGGTTCCAAACTCCAGCTGAAGAGAAGGATTTCCATTTAATGCTCATGTCTATGGAAACTGTGCATCTTACAGCACCCACCAGACCTGTTCACATGAAAAGCCCCACTCCAGATCGCTACACAAGATAGATACATAGATTGACTTGCTGGGGGCTCTGTGACCTTCCATAAAGCTTGATCTTGTTTCATACGTAATCAAAACTATTGCCTAATTACTGCAATAATTTTCAAGCCTCTCTGAACTTTAAAGAGAGAGGGGTTTAATATCATTTACAATTTAATTAAATGCATAGCTAAATGTCTTTAACCAAAGCAGACTGCATTGCTTGCAGCCACATCTCGCAGTGCACTGCAATGGTGGCTGCAGTGGCTTGTGTGGGACACAGCTGGGCTGGCAGAGATGCTGGCCACCATTGGCGTGTATGAAGTCCAGGGCTATTCATGGGCCTCTCTACCTCCCCAGATGTAATCAGTGGTATACAGCAGTTGAAAGAGTTTTCTTGAAGATCCATGAAAGCACTGGTCAAACTGAACGGCAGTCATGGGATGCTCCAGCATTAATCTCCACTCAGAGCATGGTCTTCAAGTAAATTTTGTACAGAGTGAGATAAGAGCAGTGTGTTTACTCTGAGATGTTTTACATCACCCCACTTCAAAAGGGAGATCCCCTGTGTGGGGTGCCTGAGTGTGCTGCCCAGGGAACAACCCATGGGCCGCCATAAAAGCCTCCATTCTCCTCATAGCTATGCATCCCCTGCAAACATTTTTACTCACTGGGTCTGATTAAAGCAAGAACTTCCCCAGGAAAGCCAGAGCTCTACTCAAATCTCTCTCTTTACAGTTTCAAAGCAGGAATGGATAAAAACTATTTTGGGGATGGCAAGGGTGGAGTGGGAAGATTTGGAGTGGGGGCCTGGGAGTTTCAAATCTGGGAGCAGTGATAAAGCGTTTCTCTGCCTCAGTGTTCACACCCACACTGCATATTAGCAACCTCAAAGGTATCCTTTCAAAGCAGCATTAGCAAAATGAAATCCATCAGGATTTTTTTGGTAAATGTCTCCATTTTTTGATGTCCCTTTTGCCTGGAGATGTGTTCTGCTCCCTGCTGCAACCCACAGTGAAATCCTGGGGACACTTCCTGCTGGATGGAGTTCAGGTTGCTATCTTGAATGGAAAACAAAGGAGGCAACAATGAAAGAAAGACAACAGTCATGTTTTTCTGATGTCATTTCTGTTTACAGACCAGCTTTCAACACAGTCACGTATCAACGGAAAGTTATTGATATATGGGGTGATGGAGGCTTGCCCAGATCTCTGAAACAGAAAAACCACCAAAAAATTCAGCTGGCGTAGCTCAACAAGTTGCTGACTGTGCTTGTGCTTTGTTGAAGCCCAGCTTAAAATAAGAAGGTTCTTAGGCATATGTGCACTTTCTTTTTGGTTTTCTGGGGTTTCTGTCATCCTAAGATATTTGCAATTTAATGCAAGGTAAAAAGAGAGAGCTATCTCTCTGGGACAGGACAAGCAGTAATGGCTACGTGTCAGCTTCCACATGCACTGGGCACAGGAAAAGTTGGTTCAGCTACTTCTTCTGCCCCAGGAGACTCAAACAGGCTCCAACATGAGGGACCCACATATGCAAGGTAACACTCTCCTGCAGCTTCAGTTCTTAAAATTTTGATAGGAGCAATGGCTTGGGCAAGGATGTCCCATTTGTACCACACGTGTTCGAAAGGAAAGGTTTCAGGGTCTTTATAACTCTCTCTTTTCTCTCTTTCTCTCTCAAGCTCAATTAATGTTTAAGAATTTTTAATAAGAAGTATATCAATATCAAGAGAAGAGATGGGGAACTTTTGTCCATCCACTGAGATCTGACAAAAAATATAGCCATCTCCCACAGTCTGAAGAATGTAGACCTTCAACTAGCTCCATTAGAAATCCCCAGAATGAAAATATTATCTTCAACAAAATATCACATTTTCCTTCATTCTTAGTTTCAAAGTGAATAGCTTTTCTCTTTGCTTACTAGATTTTCAGCTGACTAGTTTAGCTGGTGTTTTCTGTTAACTGAGGTCTGCTGACTTAAGCAGAGTAGGAAGCAAATAAGCAAATCAGAAACTTGAGGAAATAAATCTAAGCAAATAAGGAGAGTAAATTAAAAAAAATTGCTTGCATCATGTGATTAAAGTAAGAGCAGAAAGACAAAATAAACAGGCAAAACCACCCTTACCACACTTTTGTAGCTTTGGGAAAGACTCGCCAGGCACTGGGAATATTTATAGGAAAAATGCTGTGCACTTTGTCCAGACTCTCTGTTGATAGGAGACCGACACAATCTTTTAAAAACGCAATGCAAAAACAAACCCCATTTGATTAAATAACCATCCACACATCGTTGGCCACTGGCGATGAGATCATGGTGGGTTTGGCCACATGGCCAGTTGAGGTTATTCTTGGATCCCTGCCGTTAAAACTAGTGTGCTGGACAAGAATCAAAAGGGACAAAGCATTTGTTTCCTGTTTCTATTGTACTGAGCCTGCAGTGGGTACTTTTCTCCTCAAAACTTTTCCAAAGACAAAAGCAGTCCCACAGACAAAACCAGGAGAATGCAAAAGCTTGACTCCTATCACTGCACGTCATCTCGGGAAGCCGATGCAGAGAAAGGGCAGGTCAAGTTCTGACAGATGAAAGTGGGTAACACAGTGACTCGGAGCCACTGGTGAAACACAGAAACTACACTGATCTTCAGAAATGATACTGTAATCTCAAATGCCTATCTAAGGATTTCTATTCAGCTGAACTGCAGAAATGAACTCATAACTACATGATTCACTTCTTTAAGAATCAGATAAGATTTTCTGCCAGACACTTTGTAAGACACAGACCTTCAGCAAAATGGGTATTTTGCATTCTAGGACTAATGTAAGATTATCTAACAAATTCTATAAGGAAAAGATTCTCTTTAAAGGAATTTACTATAATGGATAACAGCAAAAATTCATGCTTTTGATACATCCTTTATCTTACAGCCTCAGCAGGGCATCACCAGAAGTGCCAGGCTGGGCTCTGCTGATCAGTCTCATATTTCTGGCCAAGGGCAGGGTGACTGTGTCTTTGTCTTCTGTGTGATGGTTCTTTCTTTCTTATTCTGCCACGGCTGCAGGCAATCCAGGGAAGTTGTATTTGGTGAGATCAGGGTATTCAACAGCAAGCAGAGCCTTACTACAGGAGCATGCCAAGACCCAGTAGAAAGGTGCCCACCACAGAGCAGGGCAGGGTGACCCCCTGTGTCATCTGCGTCACGCACAGCACGAAGTTTTACCAGTGCAGTGACAATTTATTCACCATTTCCAGGCATCCCATTGAAACTAATGCTCCTACCAGACCACTGGACATCTTAACACCTGTAGGAAAGCCTTCCCTTTCAACCCAAGCAGAATTTCCAGGTGTAAAAGAGAACACACCCAGTGAAAGCTAGACATATGATGATCCTAATGGTGCCATGGAAATAGCACTTTTTGACAAGCATAGAATAGATTAATTATGGAAAAAAACAAGTTTCATTGTACATGGAATTTTCCCATGCTCTACAAAGCCTAGTGAATATACATATCTCCTTCATTACAGTAGCAGTAGGTTGCTATTAATATCTTTAAAGACATTGTTTTTCATTGTTTTAGTTATGTTTTATGGAAAAATATACAGTACTGAGCCTACGTAAAACATCCTCAACAAGTCACCGTTACTGTTGAGCCTTAAAATGCAAATCACTCTGGTAAAACATGAAAATCCTCATTCTAGGAATCCTTGCCCTTATAGTCCCACTGATATCAGCAGAGCCTGAGCATTACAGGACTGCTGGACATGAAGCCTTCAGCCCAAGCTCTGAGACTGTACTTTGGTACGACTCCAAGGAAGTGCATCTTCCTGAGAAACCACTGAGTCAGAAGGATGAAATTTCACCAAACGTTAGTATAGGTTCATCCTATCACCTTTCTATAAACCATACCAAACCCCTGTATCCTCCATTTGTATGCATGCAATAGGAGGTGTTATCCCTGAGATAATAGAAATACTCATTTTATTTTTAAAATATCGTTTTTAAAATTTCGTAGTACACACTGTGAAAAACAGCTGTCTGAAAATCAGGATTTTCACCATGCAAGCAGCTTATCTGAATTCCTGCATGATGTTTCATACTGTGGAGTCATTTCACAAGCGCTCAGACAATTGCTGAAGTTTAATTAGTAGAAAGCATTTGTGTTTCAGTGTCTGGAGCATACCTTTTCTCCTGAGCTCTGAGGTTATCTGGACAGACAGTACATCAGCTCTCTGGACTATGCCCTTGTGTCCAGCCACTCATTCTCTCTCTCCACTTATAAAATTAGGCTTCTGCCATGACCTCAACTCAATAATATAGTTCTCAGAAGAAAAGTTTATTTTAGTATTTTCTAAATTTCTTCAGTTTTCAAAAACCTCTTTAGCCCTGTTTGGATTTAGGCTGATATTTCTGTATTTAGCCAGTGCTGAGCATCTTCATGAAAGAGCTTCCTAAATGCTAACAGAACATCCAGTTTCGACACCTGCAGTCCCTGCACTGCATTAATAGACCCTGCAAACATCCTGCATGAGTAGACTCGCTCCTTCTCTCCACAGGGCCTACCAGAAACCCCCTCTGCCTCCCAGTCTGCAAGAAACCATCCCTGAGATGGGTTCCTAAGATAGCCAAATCCTACCCATAGTGGTCCACAGCTGCAGGACCTCACAGAACTGGCTGCTTGAAGCATTAATTTCCATTACTGTCTGACAGGTCAGCTCATGTAAAGGGAACTAGAACTTCAGTATTTGCATAGAAAGAACTATTTCTCTCTGGATGTGACAGCTGGTGACAGGGAGAAAGGCAAAGCAGCTGTAACCCAGATCAGGGGGTTTACAGAGCTGCCAGCATGCCCAAGCAGCACAGGAAGCAGTGGCTCAGCACAGGCCAATATTAGTGGAAAGGACAGAAAATTCACATAAACGTGTGTCAGGCAAGGGACGGCTTCAGCACGCTCCAGGTCACAGGGAGCACAGGCAGGAGGGCTGGGTGGGGGCAGTGTGGTGACCAGCAGTGATACCCAGCTGTCACCCAACCCAGCTCCACAATTCGTCACACAGACATCATTCCTCGTGTAAGAAAACACAGAGCAAGATGCACACAAGAAGTATTGTGACAGCTGGCTGCAACGTCTGCAGAAAGCATCAAGTGGAGAAAAAACATTTCTACCAGAAGTCTTCCAAAACTGTGGAAGTTCTTGATCTCCAGCCCAGGCTTACTCCTGTGACTGCTGACAAGAGGTAAATGCAGCTCTTCCTCCAGCACCTCCAGAAGAGTAGAGAATTGTCCCAAAGAAGTTGGCTTTTACTCCTCTATTTTTTTTTCTTTCTACATTCCCAGGAAAAGCAAAGTGCTGCACAAGGACATGGAGGAAGGGAAGGAGAGCTCACATGGGTGAGCCACTCTGAGCAGCGATGCAGAAGCAAACTCCAACAGTGCATTTCATGGGGGGAATTGTTCATGGGTGTGAAGCCTGTGGGGTGGTTTGTGTGTGGCCAGACTTGAGCCTTCACGAACTCTAATTACATCACAGTAAAATTTAAATTAAAAAGCTGAAAAACTTATCTTCTACTTTGGTTCCATTAAAAAAAGGAACAATCTTTTAATTACGGATTGATGTAAAATTAAAAGCAAAAAAGGCATTAACATTTTAGGATGGAGAGATGCATAATAAAAAGAAAAAAAAAAAAGCAGCAAAATTTCAAAGAAAGTTCAAGTTCAAAAGAAAATATTTTAGCCCTGAAAGAATTATTGATTTGTCTTTGTGTCTTATTCAGAGAGCTGTTTGGCAAAGAGGACTTTTCGCTATCTTCTCTTACAGAAATCCAACTCCATGCACTTGCTTCAGGATTGCTGCCGGCTCCGTGTTGAACGGCTAAATCCTTCCACATTTGTCTTTGAAAGAGGCTCTTGTGAACAGGAAGCTGTGCTGTGACACCAGGCTCCTCTGCTCTTTAAAACAGCTCAAGCTCTGTAAAATGACCTCTCTCAACTTGCTTTCTCAGTTGGCTCAAGACATGTCCTGCAAGTTGTTCTTCCAGCAGTAACCAGAGGCTTCAGAAAATGCTATAACAGGTGGTTAAAGTTAAGCCAGAACCCAGAAAGAGGAAATTTTAATATTACCTACCTAATGCGCCTTTTTTCCTTATTCATAATCAGAATTTAGGGATTTTTTTATACAGGTCCATGTCCTACACCCAGACACCGCCCAAGGCCAATGGATATGATATTGCAATTTCTTAATTGCATAATTGCATAAATAACAGCATAATTTAATATCTGTTGCATTTTACTGAGTTGTCTGGAAAGCACAGGATGCTCTGGAGATCATGGAAGTACAGAGGGGCTCCTAAGGTCTCTGAGTGCATCTTTACCTCTGTCACAACTGCTTTAATTTGCCAATCAAGTAATGATGTTTCTGTAATTACTTTAAAGTATTGATCCCACTTGGTGCATGCTGTGCACTGCTGTGTAAGGGGTGGGATTTGAATAATTATACTGTCCTAGAAAATACCAAATCAAAATCCCAAGTCACCAGCGGAAGCTGAGAAATGTCAAAAGAAATAATGTGTCAACAACAAGGTCATACAAGCATGAAACAGATTATTTCTCTATTACCACTTATCACCATAACATAAATATGGTGCTTCCCTCTCCTCTTTCCAAGTACAGAGCAACACACTCAGCTGGACTGTGCTCAAAACAGCCTCCACCCAGAGGAGCAAAGTAACCACTCTGCTCTGAAACACCTTTGGTGCACTGGTGTTATTCTAGGTTTGCACACAGGTACCAGGAGGCAGGATCTGGTCAAATAACTTTAAAAAAAAAGACTGCACTGCTTGAGATACTAAGACCTGAGAACCCACCTCTTAATACGCCATTGCTCTAATTTCTCTTCTTAAAGCATTTGCACCAGTAATCAGAGGTGATCACTGAGCTCCATCCTGCACCTTTAATTAAAGTCTGTTTCTGAAAGTCCTGTCTAGAGAGGCTAATCCCTCTTTACTCAGCTGCTAGACTTGCACAGCAGGGCAAAGAGGCAGATGCATGTTTGAAGAGGTGAGCAGGCATCCCAAAATGTGACAAAACATCTACTAATACTGAAGCCAACTACTTCAAATGCAAATTGTCAACATAAAGAAGTGGGGCAGAGAAGCACACGCAGGGGAAAGCTATGAATGCAGGTATGATAATTAATCATTCAACTGTAACTATGTAGTAGATTTTGTTTGGTACTACCAGTGTGGGCTCAGGTCCTGCCAGCCCTTGCCTGGAGCAGACGCAGAGGGCTTGCAAAGAAAACTGTAGGAAGTCCTCCCTCAGAGCTCAGAGCTGGGAAAGAAAGGAGAGCTGGTACACCAGTGAAAGCAAATATAGTCCTTAAAGCAGTAGTGTGGCGGCTCACAGGATCCTCATGAGCTAAGGAATAGTATCAGAGAGCTCATGTTTTGCTGTAGGCATGGCACATCAAGACTTCCACGCCATTATGGTCACTCTGCAGCCTTCACTCGTGATACATTGACACTTACCCTCTGCTCTTCCCAGCACAGCAGGGCTCCATCTCCCAGTATCAGATCTACCCTATGATTCATCTCCTCTCAGTGTCTGTCCCTTCTTCCACCTCCCAGAGTGACCACAAAGCCGTCCCTCCTTTTCTCACCATAAACTTCTCTCTTCTGAAGCACTGGTGGGAAACTGCCCTGCTGTGATGGCAGGTGACAGCAGGTGCAAGTGGCTGCAGCCACTGATGCCTTCTTCACATGTGAATGAGGATAAGAGAGGCCCCCAACTGCAAATGGAGGTGTAAATGTACACGGCTGACTACTGGCCTTGCCCTTCCACCTCTCACCCCAAGTGAGCGTGACAAACTTCTACCTTCTCTTTTTTCACCCCCAAGGGCTGCCTGTTCTGTGTTCATACATCTGGCTCTGTGTCTCAGTAGGCTGCTACAATACAAGAAGGTAACAGTAATAAAGCAGAGGTATCTTTTGCAGAAAAGGATTTGTGGTCCGGGGGCATATGTTTGTGGAGAATTTACGGTGTGGGCTTAGAGACTGCTCAGACTGGCTGAGCCGCAGCTCCTGCAGAGAGCTCCTCCAATGCATGGAAAGGGATACACGTAACCCCAAACTCTACAAACTCACAGACAAGAAGAAAACATGAGCCAAAGCCTGGAGACAGAGAGATGACCTAAGTGACCATGACTGGTATTTCATGGTGAAGAGCCAAAACCTGTGCCCTGTAACAAAGAGAATGGGATGTGATGTTACCTTCTGGGAGTTTAGGATGGGATTAATACAATAAACATATGGAAGGAAGATCACCTCAGGAATACAGGGGAATTTTCTGAGTCAGTATTTTCAAGTGAAAACTAATGAGAAGGGCAGCAGGGAAGTCAATGCTTAATAGGATCATGTCAGAAATGTGAGACTAGAAAAGCCAAGAGGAAGACCCCTCTGCAACTGTTCTGGTACCCACTGCAGGTCAGCAGAGATCACAGAGCAGCCAAGGGATGCAGGAGTGCCACATAAATGAACATGCATTGGCTGGGGGGTGCTTTCTGCAATGAAAGGTTAGTACTAAGATTAGATGGCATTAAGCAAAGAGGGTGCTAACCTCCCTGTGTTCACAGCTGACAATTCAGAAGAGCTCCAAGATAAGTGCAAAAAAAAAAAGAGGAGGCACTTGGCTTAGAGGTCTCATTATTGGCTCCAGCATATAGCATAAGAGAAAATATAATTGTTTTTCTTGCTCCCTAAATATACATACTCACTTCTCAATTGTACACCACAATACACATTGCAAGAAGCTAAGCCACACATTGTACACTGACGGCTGGTGTTTGCCTCCTCTGACAACACCCCCCAGTATGTAAACATCTTCCTAACACAGACATACCTCTCAGGTCTATGTAATCTGGGTTTTCTGCAAGCCTGGGAGAATGCCTGAATTGGCTTTGCAAAGCCAACTCTGCAGGCACTTTTTATGGCTTAAAGAAACCCTGAAAGTCAAAATACTAATTAAAAAAGTGAAATATAAGCGCTTGGTGACAGCTACTTTGATGTACACACACACAACGCAGAGGGTATGGGAAAGAAGTGAGCTATGCAAAAATGTTAATAAATGATGCCATTTGTGACCTAGGCAACATCACTAAACAGAGAACAATGATTCTTGGACTAGCAATAGAGAGGGAGAATAGAGGCAGAGGGGTAGATGATGCAATGCTATATGTTGCTAACAAAAACCCATATGACAATGAAGATAATAAGGAGGTAAAACATTATGGCAGTGAATAAATGGGACAAAACTCAAAGCAGCTATAAGAGGAAACCAAAGTCGGATATCAAAAAGTGATGCCAGAACAATATAAACTTGCTTGGCTTTTCACTCCTTGTAAAGAAGTAGGGAATTTTAACACACTATGCATTTCCACAGATAGTAACAAAAATATTTCCTGCTAGCAGAGCTACAGAACAGTTCTGTGATATAGAAATAGTAGAATCTAATTACAAGAAAAGATACTTGAAATGACTTAAAAATTAAAGGAACAACTAGCTGGTAATGCAACATGTGGTAGTTCAGTGCTAGTACTGAATAAACACCACAGCCAGCATAGTTAAAATTAATTTGGCAAATACAAGTAAATCTTTAATTCTAGTAATGCTTCCACCTGCAGGGTTCAGACATGACAGAAACCAACTTAACCCCACATGAACTTCATTGGTTGCACTTTTCTTAGCATAGACTAGTTACTGTTTATAATGATACATGCTAAAAGCTGAATATCTTCAGTGTTTTTATTTGAATCACAGAAGTAACTTCCAGCCCACCTGGACTGGCAAGATGGTCACAGAGTGGTGAGTTCCGAGCTGGTGCCTGTGCCAATCTGACAGGGAGCACTACACTGGCTTACCTTAACTCTCACCTCCTCTCCTTTAATTCCTCTCTCTCTCCCTCTCTGCGCCTCTCCTGCCGGTTGCAGTGCAGTGTGTGGGCTTGGCTGCCGGCACTCCGTGAAGTCATCCGGGGAACGCACAGTCACCATGCTGCACACTCCCTGCTGAACGCGGGTTTCCCAGCCAAGCCAGCTGCCTGCCCCGCAGCCAGGGCTGCTCATCCTCCAGCAGTTCCCCCCGTGCTGCCTGGCCCCTCAAGTACCAGTTTGTTCTGCTCAATTAAACAGCCCCTTGCCAACGTGCCTTGGAAAAGGACAAGCTTTTGCTTCCAGCAAATGACAGAGATGGAAACTCCTCCATTTATTATATTCGGGCTGGTTTCACAAGGACATATGCCTCTACTTAGATGGGTGAGATCATGACAGGCACCAAATGATTTGGGGATTTTACAAGCAGGAAACATTCAGTTTCTCTTCTTGTTACCTTTGTTACAAAAAGTTACTAAGTGGTTCATTTAAATGATTCCAGATACACCAGAACTCCTAGTTAATCTATTGATATATTGATAAAAATAACAATAGATTATTTTTTTAAAGTGAATATTTACACTACTTCTGAATCTTCCCCAAGGTCTCCTCTTGACCCACCTGATAAAACTTTCAGATTTTAAGCTCCATTTTACCAATAAAGGATATTTTAAAATCATTTTAAATCAAATCCCAGCCACCCAGAAGGCTCCATCCAACAGGTAACTTGTGCTTGGCAATACACCGCGCTGTAACCCTCCTGCTGCGGCACAGCAGCTCTGTCCTCATCTATCACCCTCAACCATAAGAAACTTTCTTCCATCCTCCCTTCACCTGACATACTCACAAGCCCGTTCCTCTTGACACTATTGCCCCAGAGGAAAAAAATTACAAACACCAGCTTACTAGCTAGAAATTGTTTAAATGTACTCCTCCTTGCAGAGCTGAGAGTGAGAAGCTGAAAAGTGATGTGCGTGAGAGTTCCTTTCATAAGAGGCCAAGAAGTGACACGAACAAGATAATCAGGCCTTCAGACCAGGCATGCACATCTGGGACAACTATCTCCAGCTTCCAACTGACAAGAGAATAATCCTACTAATATGAGTCTTTCACACCAGGTTGCCCTGGCAAAAGAAAAAATTAAATTAGTTTAACTTGGCTTCTCTCTGGCTCTTACCAGTGTCTGAAACACTGACTCTTGCCATGTTGGGAGGAGGAGGATTTTGCACCAAGGGGTTTTCTCATGGATAGATTAAATCCCAGCTTGGTCACTCTGGGACCTTTTGCACTAAAACTCCAACTATAGTAATTTTGGGGGCAAAAAAGGTGGCCTTTCAGACACAATTGTGGGATTGCACTTGAACCATTCAAAAAGCACTGATCCCCAGCTTCCCATCATGAGGGAGAGCAGGGCTGTCCCCATGCCATGCAGGGTAGGACCTCAGTACCCTGTGTGGTGCAGGGTACCACAGCGGTGAGGATGTCACCAAGGGCACAACACAAGACCTCTTGCCCAGTGTTATGTCCAGCAACAGGAGCATTCCCCCGGGCCTCTCACTGTGTTCCTGCATGGTGGGCTCTGTGGGAGTGCTGAGCTGTCTGGCACAACAGCAGAAGTATATGAAGCATCTGTCCCCAGCTCACATTGGCAGGGAAGGAGGGATCAGCCTCCAGAGCGCAGACTGGGTTGGTTGGGAAATGCGCTAACTCTGAAAGAATGAGCAGCTCCGCTCCCGGCAGTTGATGTCAGCTGCTCCTGACTTCTCTTGCCTCAGGTGAGTTGATTCACGTGTTTTATAGACGTCAAGGATGAAGTATGAAAGATGCTATTGTTCCTTGAAGATCCCCACAGGATGCAGCTTCCACTCTGTTTGGTCCTGTCCCTGCCTCCTTACCAGTGTTGCTGAACCACAACTTTGCAACCCAACACTGCTAGTTTTTGAGAAGCTCTACTCTAGGTCATTCCTTGACTGACCCTTATTTTCCTTCTTCTGAATCAAAAAAACTATACACTTGCAACTCTTTCCCTGATCTGGTTCTTGTTGCCTCTCCCACCTTTGTTTTTTTCTCACCAGTCTGGTGTGGGTAATGAAGAGAGAATATGCATTTTGCCTCCAGCAAGAGTTTTTTTAGTTCAGATCAGCTGTCTCTGACTGGAGTAGATGATTCTGGTACAAGAATGAGATGCAACGCATAGCAAACTGAAATAAGAAAAATCTGATGGTAAATTTACTGGCTGCTTCAAGGATAGATTCTACCCTGACCCACTCTTGCCTGCAGCAGCTCTGGTGCTTGACATACTGCTGCTCTCCCACACAGAGCAAGACCATACATGCACCTACAGCTACTTCAGAGGCTGATTTGGGGCTGAGACACACAAATGTCTGTGCTACTGGAGGCAGCCAGAGTCCTCCACACTGACCTGGTGAAGACGACAGCTCTGCAGGATGTCTGGCAGTCTGGCAGGACACTTTGGGACACCCCGCCAAGCCCCGCACGGCAGCTGAAATCACCAACGTGCACTGCAGCCTCGCCGGAGGAAAGCCAGAATTTGGATGAAACCCATTAATACCAGCCCAGCAATTAACAACCCACAGCTCTCAGTACAAAAATTTCAACTACTGCACCATTTGAAGTGCAGCACATGTACATACATGAAAATACTAAAAGGGAGCTTCAAAAGACACGCTGGGGAGAGAAAGAGGAGGAGGAGCAGGAGAGGCTGAGTGCTGCCCAGAAAAGGAGCCTACAGCAGTTTTTGTCTCATTGCTTTTACCAGTTGCCTTTCATATACAATGTTTGGGAGAAAAAGCCTCCATAAATGTCAACAATTGCAGTTTATTAGATGGTCCATGACCTATTTGTAAACCAACTAAATTTCTTAATTATATTTGCTATTAGATGGTAAGAACTATACAAAAAATTGGGAGCTTTTGTGAAGCTGTAAGTGAGCAAATTGCCAGCTTCCGGCACCTTCCTAACAGCTCAGTAACTTCTGGCACAAGCTCATTCAAGGAGGAGTATGGAAAAAAGAACACGTTTGTGAGAAAGAATGTCTATCATCTGTTATTGCTGTATTTCTCCAAAGCAGAGCAAACAGCCAAGCTCAGGTAAAGCTCAGACACACAGAGAACACCTTCCTAGGGCACTGAAGAGGGAGAAAATTCAGCTGGTTAGACTAGCATTTAGAAGGTTTTAGGAATATTTTAAAACATGCTGGGGGAAGCACATCAATCTGTCTCCACTAGACTAATGCTGGTTAGCTCAGGGGTCTGCAGCCTTTCAAGGCTGGCACCCGGGGCGAGTTCTTCTTCCTTGCATCAGAGACTACCTTTGCCAAGAGAAACTAAGCAAGTTCTTGGAGAAGCTGCTTCTGAAAGGGGTAACATGCTGCAGAGCCAGTGATCAATAGTATCACTAGGAGAGCCAGTGACACCTTGCTCCTGATAAATTTTATTGATCATTACGCTACATTTCTTATTCTTCATTTTATTCAATGCAGACTTATTTTACAGGACACAGAGAATTAGCAGAGTTAAGGTGCAAAATGTTGGTCACTGAAAGACTTCTTAAAAACAAAGTTAATTAACTAAAAATTTTAAAATATTCATAAGCTGACCTTCTGGACCCAAAGTAAAGTTTACCTTACCAATTAAAGAATATAAGACAAGTAAAAGAATACCTTCATAGAACACAGCAATTAAGCAATTTAAACAATAGAAAGATGCACTGGACATATTTCAACTGAAGATGGGAACAGCAATGTAACATCCTTTCCTGTATAAAGGTCATTTATTTGCCACCCCAGCTTATTTGGCTGGTTATCATAATCACACCATTTATTACAGCATGTAAAAAAATGTTACAGAAAGAAAACACTTGCAGATTTTTAATCTAGCCCGAAGTACACAGTTAATTATTATTAGGAGTTTCAGTGCATTCCTAAACTGACGGTCACTCCCTGCCTGGACTGCTCAGCTCCTTTACACTCCAGCACCAAACTCTGCTAACGTGTCCCATGTCCAAGTGTCCCCAGCAGCAGCTCCCCCTCCACTGCCCATCCGTGCCCTGTCCGGTGCCAGGCCAAACGCTGCCCGCCCGCCACTTCTGGCCAGCTGCAGGCTCCTGAGCACCACCTCCACTAACACTTCCTGGAGTCCCCACTAGGAAAGATTTGCAAAAGCAACAGGCTACCAGACTTCTCGGAGCACCAAAACACCCCCTGAACAGCAAATGTTAAATTGAAAACACTACGCAGCTTCCAAAGAGCACCAAAGAGTCTCTCTGTGCTGTTTTGCAGATCGCTATTTCAGAAACAGGAAAACCAAGTCCTCCTCTACTCTGCACAGACACGGAGAGAAAAACACTCCTTTCTGGGATTTTTGTTTGGTATGGGGGAGACCTGCAAATGCAGCTGATGTAGGGCTCAGATACTCTATTTGCTGAGATCTGAGGTACCTTTCAAGGCCCCACTTTGAAGAGTAAAGAGCAGACAAAGGAGTAGTCGTATAGAAAAAAATAAAAGTAAACAACCAGAAAAATAGTTACAAGGTCTTGTACCCCACTGCACGATTTCAAAAACACTAGAGATGAGTCTCATTTTCCTTCTTGAATTGGGAGTTCCTTCCTAATGCAATTTACAGTTAATTTATACTTCTAGATCTCTTTAAATAAATTTTTATTCCTCGAATGATACACAAACACTAAAAATGTCCATTAAAAATTTGGGGATGAAAGGTTGACAAGATTTTTTTTTTTAACATAAATCCCATTTGCTGCATTCTAACCTTTCAGCGTTTTAAAGGGTTTTGTTGCAACCTGTTTGTGGTTCACCTCTGGTTGCTCGGGAAGCAGTAGCCAAGGTGTACAAAATGTAAGACTAGTGAGTAACTAGCACAGGAACAGGTATCTTCAGGGCACAAGTGAGCTACAGCCAAGCATCAGCCTTCACAAACTGAGTCCCCCATCAGCAACCCATGCTAAGAAGATCTTAAAGAGCCAAATGGCATTACCATTGGCCAGGATTCTCACTTCCATCGTGAACAGTGTACTTTTACCAGCTTTGTTTCCTTTTCTCTGTTCTATACACGGCAAACGGTTTTTCCAGTAAAGCCTCTATTTGTGAAGGGTGGAGACATTTGTTTTTACAGTCCTAACAGAGACTATTTCAAAAACATGGCTTTCTTACCTTATGTTGTGTAAATAGAGAGAAAGAATTCCCCTATCACTGCTTGAGTTCAGCTGTTAACAAGTAATCCACACCTTCACTAAGCCTTTTGTGAAGAAAATGATAAAAAAGTATTACTATCCAAACAACCACCTGATTACTATTTGAGCTCTTGTGTTCTACTAAGCTTGTTTTTCACCCACCTGAGAGGCCTCTCAGAGAGTATAGGGATCAAGGGATTTTTTTAGGCAGGTAACACACCAAAGTAGACACAGAAAGTACGTGTCTCCCCTTTAGGAAAGAGCAGAAATGGCTCTGCTGATGTCCTTGCAGCTGCAGTATGATGGATCACACCTAGTGAAATCCCTCTGCATAGCCCATAAACCTACTGCCGTCAGAACTGACACAGATTTTTGTGTATGTGTAAAGGGGTGCTTTGCAACACTTCAGATTTGTCACTACATGCCATGAAATAATGTAAATTTACTCAGAACCAGAGCTGAGAGATCTTCATAAATTTGCAGAGAAAGGACAATTTTATGAGCAACTTTTGGGTGGAGTGTTAGAAGACCCCTGAAGAATAAAACCACATAGGTTCAATGCACATTTACAGGCAAGCCCACCCAGCTGTGAGCATGTGTACAGAACTGTTGCAAAGCAAGGGAGCACTAGAGCTTCACACCATGCTTCATGCACAATGGATAAAAGACTCAGGCCACCAAAACCCACTCAAATCAGTTTGGAGAAGAGCTGGTTGGTTTGTAGCAAGGCAGAAGAAACCAGTCCCTTTTTATCTATGTATTTGAAGTCTGCCAGGAAGCTAAAACACTGCCCTCACTCCCAAAGATGCCAACCTGATATAACTCCATTGATTTTGATGAGGCTTACAGGCTGTATCTGAAGAGAGAACTTGTCACGCCTGATTCCAACAGTAAAGCTAACAGCTCTCTGAGTCTCAACAAAAATGCTCAAACAGTAATACATGTGCCCTGGGCATGTGAGAATGAACTGGAACACCCATCCCAGCAAGACCTATCCCAAAACTGCTTTTACAGTTCAAATCGAGATTTGCATGTGGTCTAGCCTACTTGGTCTGGCGCCCTGTGAAGGCTGCTCCCCCTGGTTCCCAGCCCTTGGCAGGCTGCAGGCTGACAAATTCGGGTTTCATCGTCCCTGCACGGCACTCATTCCTTTTGGCAATGCTCATTCCTTTTGAAATGCACATAGAATGAAACGTATGAAAAGAAGGGGAAAAACCTAGGTATGTAAGGTGTCTCTAATACCTCCATTAGCTGGGTTATCTAACACACACTGCTTTCCTGGTCCAGCCACACAGGCAAAATACAGGAACATGTTCATGCTCCCTAACAGCCACCCCAGAGCCAGCACTGAGTGAAAGCAACAGACTCCCCATCCCCCCATTACTCCTATTAAAAACCTGCCCTGCCAGAAATTTTTGGAGATCATGCATGTCTGCTTCATTACCCAGCATACGCCTTGGCCTGAGCTTCGCAGGGAGCAAAAGGATGCTGGGACTGACTTAAGTCTCTGCATCTAATGCTTGTGTGTCCTTGTGTGCAGAAGAGGGAACAATGCCTTGAAGAGGGAACAATGCCTCTTATCATACCACCATTTCCTCAGTAGCTGCGTGCACTACCTGAACACCCTGTTCATGTAGGTAAGTGATGGAAATGTCCCATAACAGATGCAGTTTGCAGAACTTCCCTTGCTCATGTCAGTCCTATTACTTGGTGTAATATGAAAGATTGTATGGCACACTGTAGGCAGGAGGCTGGTTATTCACAAAAGCTTTCTCCAATTTGAAAACTACAGGCATTTTTCAAACTGTCTTTACTTGCCTGTAATATTTGTTGTATGAAGTGCAGCAGTGCTCCTGCAGCTGTTCTATGCAAGGGCTGGAAGCAAATGAATTCATGTTGTGGAGACTCAAAACCAAAATGGGAGAAAACACTTTGGTTCTTCACTGGAAACATTTTAGATGCAATAGATCAATTTTCTTCAAACCATATCTGTGCTATCACATCTTTAAATTCATATTAAAACAATATAAACAAAAATAAACCTTGATCAGTCTGAATGACAGCAAAGTTGCACACCGGAAGCCTACAGCATCTCCATTTATTTCTACATGCAAATTCTGAGTCCATAGACCTTAAAATCTAATTAACAATTTTTCAGAATTATGTAAACATACAATTTGGAAAATGGCCATACTGAGGTCACCTGTGAAGAATGTACTATGTTGACACTGAGTGTCTAAGGATTATTTATATAGATCTACAAATGACCCCAAAATAGACACCTCTATCACAGTCAAAAAAAAAAAAAAAAGCCGAAGTGAATGCAGAAGAGAGGTAGCTGATCCAGCATCCTCTGGCACCTGGAGCCTCTCACTGCCTCTGCTCCCAAATCTCTGCTGCAGCAGCTTCTCCTGGGTTAAAAAAGGATAGTTCAGTCCTTTTATTTTCGTTTCCTTGTGGAGATTCCATAACGGCAGTTTCAGTTGCTGCCAAAATACAGAGGCCAGTTCTGTGTTCCGGACCATTCTCCGTTGGTCTGGGGCTGAGTGCTGCCAGGCATGCTCCACAGAGGCCACTGAATAAAGGCCACTGAATAATAATTAATTGTTCTATTAAAATACAACATGCTTAATCTGTTTAATTTTTAATTATTCAAGTACTAACTGTAAAACAACTGAAAGACCAATTATTTCCAATTACTTTGATACTCTAGAAACCCCTGAAAATTGATTAGCAAGTGAAAAGAATAAAGTTTAGATTCTATTATTTGCTGTAGAGAGAATTGCAATTATATGAATGCATTTTAATTTGTATCCCTTTGCATAATAATTTAGGTGCATTATTTCTTCACTGAGTTTTATTATACTGTACTTTAAATCTTTAATGGAACTGCAATGGAAAAAGTGATTGTCAAGACCAAAAATAAGGGAAGGAATTCAAACTGGCATGATATCAATAAAAGTCCTAATCCAGCTCCCAATGAAAACAAAAGGAGTTTTGGCATTCACTATAATGGAAGCAGATCTGAGCCTAAGTGTCTGCAGTTTAAGATTTTGCACAACTTCCCTTAGCTTTCAACTTTAATAATACCGTTCCATGCATTTAATTTTTCCTTCGTGAATTCACACTTTTACAGGAAAATATCAGCATGTCTCACCTGTAGATTTGAGTTCTGATGAGGAGCTACAACATTAAGATCAAAAGACAAATACTATTCTTACATTCACAGATGCCAACATGAAATAATCCCAGCGGTTCTGATGAGGTTTGCACTACTCTGACAGAAAACAGTATGTATACTGAAAAAAGACAAATGCTTTCCCTTTCTTAGTGCATTAAAGTTCAAATTTCTAAAATTGAATGTTTCTGGACTTAGGATTTTTTTACTTTTCCCCCCAACTTCTTCATTTTATGGAAGTTTCACTTTCAGACTTGAAGGGGAACCATTTCCATGTACAAATGCTGAATATGATAATTTTTCATGTACTGGAATTGCATTTTTTGTTTCTTGCGCGTTTTCAGTGAGGATTTTTTTTTAACTCAAAGTAATTTTTTTCACTATTTTTCATCTATTTCAAAAGCTGCTAAGCAATTATATAGCAATATAACTATTTCTCACTCTGCACTCTCTTTACAGAACTGGAAGTTGCATTGCCACATAAAATTCCAATATATGACTGTATATTACATAGACATACACACACATGGGTAAATATATACACATACATATGGATTAAGGACAAACGCTGACAGTGAATGACAGACATATTTTTCAAGCAGTGAGTTTAATTCCTGTGTTCTTCACATGCTGGGAAAAACAAGAGGTTCCCCAAGACCCAACAGGTATTCCTCCCCTCCCACTCTCCCCTTTGACATATTCCCTCTGTTAGTGAAGCTGTAAACAGGAATCTTTACACCTTGAGAGACAGACATACTGCCAGATCCAGGACACCACGTATTTCTCGCCCAGAAGGGCTGGGAGGGAAATCCAGGGCAGTCAGGAAAGGAAGATTTTTCAGTTTGAGTGTCCAACACCAGCAGCTTCCCACAGGAGACAGCCTTCTCCTTTACTTCCCAGTCCCCCCGTTCTCACCCTCCACCTTGGGGGACTGCTTTGCTTCAGAGCCAATTCCTGCTCTGCCCATGGATCCCATTTGAAGAAATCAGAATTAGATTGACCTGTCTCTAATAGAAAATGTACTTTATTTCTTTCAGAATACAAACCCAAGGGCCCTGGGACCTCACCTTCTCGAGGCTGTGTACATCACAACTCTCCTCCCTTCAGGGACAGACTGCTGTTTTTCTCCCAGCTCACTAATCGGCAAAGGTTTTCACCATGTTATTCAATACCACTTTTGTGAACCAGAACAAAATACACTACTTGATTTCTTTTAAAGAGGCTTTATCATGACCCAGGGCTGGAAACACTTCATGCATGTGTTTGTACAAAGTAGTCAATCACAAACTTCAAAAGACTATCACCCAGAAAACTATGTACCTAAAAACAGACGAGTCTTCACAGCAGCGTTATCTTTAAAGCCAAAGTAGCAGTTGTGCTATGTACTGTTCTGGTTCAGGACTGAAAGACGCAGAAGATGCAAAACAAAGCTTTCATCCTTTTAAGTGGCTCCTCTTCTGTTTATACAGAGAAAAAACTTCCATAAATATCTTTAGCGCATCTGCCCTAGTGCTTACTTTTAATTAGGTTAATTATCAAACACCTCCTTAGGCAAAATTTTCATGCAGTTAAAGTACATTCTAAGAGTTCGACATAATGTGCTTTTATATAGGCAAAGTCCTGTCTTTCTGCCTGGACAAAACTGCTGGAAAGAGAAAGGAGACATGTCCAAGAAAATCTAGAAGTGTGATGATTTTGTACATAATTTTTCCAGAATTCAAAAGTTAAAAACTATTTACTACCTATCTGATGTGCCAGTGCTTTCTGAAAGAGAGTGAAATTGAGACAGCAATTGACGTATTTCTTTTACAACCACTATATTTAAACTAGCCAATTTCTACCACACAATATATGCTGTAGAATAAAAAAAGGGCTTAAATGCAAGGTTTCTACTATGAATAACTTGAGAACATATGATCAGTTGTCGAGTAACTGATTTTGGATCTAATAAAAGGGGAATCTCAGCCAAGTATGCTGTTTTCTTTCTCTCAGCAGCATAGAAAGGAAGTTCTTCATTCACCAAGACAGCACATCAATAAACTTAAATCCTAGGCTGGAGAAGACCATTGTTAGGAACACAAAGCTAAAGACCTCCCGGACTGAACAAAGTACCCAACATTTTGACATATTAAGCTCTCACAGTCTTAATATTTTTCCTGAAAGTAAATCTCTCCTTTATATAACTTTCCCCATTATTACGTTATCAAAATTAACATGCAGGTATATAATGCCTATGGGTTTAAACTGGAGTGCACCTCTCCAGTATACAAGGTTGCCACTATTACTATTTTGGGCTTAAACAACCCCATGTAAAATAACTTTCTGAGCTTATACAGCCAGCAATTGTTTAAAGTCTTGTGTCTCTTTTCTGGTGAAACAATGATAAATCATCAGATGTTAGGTCACACCTTTCTGCCTGATCACTTCCCAAAGCTAAGAATGCATGGAATTGCGCTCCCCCAAAACACCCAACAATGCCAAGAATGCATTGCTTCTGCCCAAAGGTTTAGAAAAGCAGCACAAAAAGAAAAAAAAGGGGGCTAATATTTTGAGTTGAAAGCCGTGAGTGGTGACCAAGGGAGACAGTTACACTGCCCCACGTGTTGCAGATGGGAAATTGATACATGGTTCTAACTGTGTAACACATCCTGTGCGTGGCTACTTCAGTTCTTAAATACCTGTGTACATACCTGATACAGAGTTTATAAATCTCCTTATTAAACACTTTTCTGTTAGGCTACTCTTCTGATCCTAAAAACTGCCACATGGCTTAGGAATCTCAGTGCAAGCCCTAAACTGAGGAGCTAGGACTCGTGCCAGAGGAGTCAACTCTTCTAAGAGTTACTTCCCAGATAAGCTCTGCAATGGCCTCTGGTCTTGGTCTAAGTGGACAAATATGGTGAAGTAGTAAGGCTTGTATGATCAAGCTGTTACTTGAAGCAGCATAAATCAAGCTCTTTTACAGCCATATTTTCCAAAGCAGCAAGGTGGTCACCAGGATGAGAAGTCAAGCAGTGTTTTCCCTCCAAGCAGCCCCCACTGGCACTGCAGGAGCAACGGGCACCTACTTGATGAGCTGCCCTGAGCCGCCCCAGGCCATCCATCTGCCAGAGCAACGTGTTCCGCAAGAACTTTCATAGTTTTCACTCATCATCTTCAGCAGAAAACACTTACTCATCAAAACAGAAAAATACATCGATGAAAGAGTTCTCTATTAATAATTGAACACGGTACATGGCACACCATTAAAATCTTTACATAACTGCCTCTATTATGTTGTTCAAATAATCCTATTTCAATAGATGTAAGTTTTAATAGGGAATTTATAGATTAATTCCTTTTTCGGTTTACTTTAACGGAGGGGATTCCTGTTGTGAAGGGCAATATATTTTTGTCCTTTCATTATCTTCTACTTTTCAACATTTCAGTGCTGCCTAACACAGAGTTCTCATCCAATATTTTGGACGGCAAAAGTAATGAAGTAAGAAATTTGTTTCTGTTGTTTGGGAACAAGAACCACCTGAGATATTTCTGTGGCACAAGGAATGAATCAGCTGCATGACAGCTGCACTATGCAGAAGATACAGTAGACTTGATGTCCACCATATTCCAGCAACCTTACATACAAATTTGGCAATATATACTGCAAAGCAAACACACCAACACGGCGCATTAATCCAATCATGCCTGCAAGTCAGGCAGTAAATCATCTGAGCAGATGTTACATAGTTAATTAGGAGTATACTTTTCCTCTGTATTTCTCGGATTACCCAGGTAAGACCCCCAAAAAATCTAATCCAAGCCTATCCAAAAGGGCATAGCCTCTGTAGGCATTTATGGCCTACAGTACTGCAGATAACTATTTGCCAAGAATTAAACAAAATTACTGAGCTGGTATTTATGAATAAACAGACCACAGATTATGGACTTCCTTGTCACACAAAATTTCCAGACAATGAACAAAACGATACACTGTGTAACCCTCAGGATGTGTGACTTGGGAAGCAAAGGCGACTCCAATGCTGGAGACCTAATGGCTGTCCCTGCCCTTTCTGGGCTCATATCCTTTTGCAGCATTTCCAGACACCCTTTCCTCACCACGGCACGTGCTACAAGGCTGGCTGCAATAGTCAAGTCGAGAAGGCAAGACAGGCAAACCAGCTTAGTCTGCAAACCAGAAAGGACTCAGAGGGAAGGAGGCAGAAGCCAATTCTGCACCGCATGAAACTAACACTTAAATTATTAGAAGATAAATTGTTAAATGTTGTAGGCTCATCCTGTTGCTCTAAATCTTTTCAGGGCACCAAATGAATGACATTAATGAAACAACCCACATGTAATTTATTTTGTAAGGAGAGAGCACTCTTCCCTCTCAGGCCAAAACCTCCACCTGAAAATTACCATTCTTCTCCTCTCTCCCAGGTTTGCTTTCTGTGGCTCTCCTGACCTGAGGTGGGTGTAATCACCACACCAAGGTTACACCCACAGCACCCAGGAGCATCCTGGTCAGAGCCAGTGTAGGTGAGCACACACAAAAATCTCCAGCTCCCTGGCTTCCAACTTCAAAATCTTTCAAACAAAAAACCTAAGACACTCAAGGAAGAACAACCAAACAAAATTAAGAAATGAGTGGATTTTCATCAGCCTGATGAGAATAAGATGTGTAGCATGTAACTCTCCTTTGAGCTACCTGCAAACACAACACACTGACATGAGTTTTGTGATTAGAGATTCTTGCCACTCCCTCTGAAAGAAAATCTGATAATCAGTGCGTAGTGCATTATATGTAAACAGACTTGAAAGGAGAATTTTGCTAATAAAGTCTATACTGATTACTGCCCAATTAAGATCCCCAAAAGTAAGGTGTGCTTACAGACCATTGCTCTCCCTCATTACTCATTACAGAGGGCATACTCTGCTCTTCTGTTACAAATCTCTTCAGATCCCAACACGCTAAAATACGGCACACAACAGACATTATTTACAGCAAAAGATTAGGTTAGTTAATTTATTGGTGTTAATTTAGAGGCATTTACTTGTTGAAGCAGTTGCACATTTAGTCCATAGGCTTACCGTGAGAATGTGACCAACATGAGTTGTTCAACTGGTCCCTCAGAACTCAGCAAACTGATCTTTATCTTGCTCTTCACCAAGTCAAAGGAAAAATTCCCATTCCTGGGAACAGCACAGGCTCCAGCCCATACCACAATTCTTCCAGAGCTGTGGCCAACTTTTCCCATCACATTTTTACAGTGAATTCCTGATGTTTAATGAATACACTTGGTATTCAGATAGAAAACTGTTTAGATATAAAGTTTATCCAGTTTCACTAAACTTCAGGTATTAGATTTTGGAAGGGTCAATATTTCTTTTTACATCAGTGAAAATCTCCCATGAGATAATTAAATCACATGCTTACTCCTGGTGTGCAGTAATGTACACCTGGTAATTGCCATACAACTGCTCCTGGAACAAAGTGTTGCTTAATGCAAACATGGCAGAATTAGGCCCCAGGACTCTATTAAAATGCAGCACAACTGTCAGAGTATGGCTTTCTCATAACAACACGTGATTGTAAAATGAAATTGCAGCAGGTTGGGAAATCTTGTATTAAAGCAATTAAACGTTTGCTCACTAAACTCTTTTGGTTTTTTTTAATCCCCAAAATGAAAATCTGATACCTGTGAAATCACAGGGCTCCGGGTGTGAGGGCATTCAGGAAACCAGTAAGTGAGTTCCCTTGCAAGAGTTTCATGCCAAAGGAAAAGGTGCTAATGCTGTCTCCGTTACTCTCCTCTAGCTCAGGAATCTGTTTTGCCATCCTGACATGCCATGTCTGCTTGACAGGCAAACAGCAGCTTGGAGAGAGGAGGAGATGCACAGTCTTTGTGCAGTAGGCACCAGCCCTTTCAGGCTGGACATTGACTTCTGCCAATGAAAAACCGGAAACCTGAGCATCAATTTTACCAAGAAACAGCAAGAAAATGCAAACAAGGAATGTACAGTTACCAGAACAATCTTATAATATGAACTGTTCGTACTTAGAATGAAAAGCACTTTTTAACTGAAAAAGGAAAAGAGAATTGCTGAAAGGCCAATAATTCATATATTTCATGAATTTGTTGGCTGTGTGAAATCGAGCAGACTAACTCAGCAAGTCAAAACTTCTTGTGCATGAGTCAGGATTTGATTCACAATCTGATTTTATAAGCCTGGTAATGCACTCATTACATACTCAAAGCCCTACTAAATCACTCTCCACTCACTGTATTTGGGATAAATATAAGAACAAGGCAACATATTTGTATCTGTTAACAATACCATAGTTTATGTTGCCTTAAAAAGCAAGATTTAAAAACTATTTAAAATAGGAAGATACATAGATATTGATACATTCCCAAATATATACAGAAAGAAAATTTATACAGAAAAATACATAGAGGAAATGCAAGCCTGTACACTATTCAGAACAGGGCCATCTGCACACCTTGGAAAACAGACTGAAGTAAAGCTACAGTAAAACAACAAAGCAAACTCCCCTGTGCACTGCAGCTGCAGTCCCTTGTCTTCTGTATTTGGGTACATAGAAGGATCCTGCTCCTAGATTGGATCCACATCCAATGGGAAAGAGTGAAGTCCCACGAGGGTGCACTGATTAGCAAGAGCTATGTTACCACTGGCAATATCAGCAGCAGCACAGGAAGGAAGTTTAGGAGAGTACTGGATACAGAGGAGAGAGGTTCTTGTTTTATTCTGACTGCAGTTGCCTAGAGCATGTCACCTACCCTGAGGGAAATCATAATCAAGATAAGGCACCCATATTTTCTGTAAGGTCAGCTCAAAGGGCTCAGGTAGGAAAATTCTACTGACCTCAGCAAATTTGTAAGAGGATTATAGAAGTCCCTCATCTTCTTGATCCTGTGATTTGAGTAACTGAGGTAAATCATTTGAGGAAAGTCAGAAAACATAACATACTTTCCATAGGGAAAAAAACTGCAAGCTCACCTGACATAACTCATCCACTAAAATAGGGTTTGCATGATTTCTGAAGCACAGGTTCCACATAAATATGGAAAAGACCCACCCTAGTGGGGCAGGCCTGATTTCTGGTTGCCATCTCTTCATACCATCCCTGAACTGTGTCTGAGAAAAAAGACGCACTGATAACAGCTACCAATCACAGATTATTTGAATTATGCTCAGCCTAAGGAAGTTGCATTCCAAAAAAGGACAAATCTCACTTCAAAAGGGGAAGGAAAGAGACCTTGTATTTCACAGCAGCCCTGCTGAATGCACAGCTTGGGGCATCCCCTTCCACATCCACTCCACAGGCAATGTCCCAGTGACTGCCAACCCGTCCCCTCTGCCTTCCTATCCGGGCAGTGAAGGTCTTATCCTCTCCTTGAGGTGCCTCCTAGTCAGAAGGCATATGCCATCAATGCACCTTTGAAAAAGTAACTGTAGCCTAAGAAAGGATTGTGCCTAAGACACTTGTTTGCTTTTTTTTTCTTATGGTCACCGCTGGAAACATCACTTCAAGTGCATGTACCAAGAACAAACCCTGCCTCTGATCTGTCCAACAACCTATGATGCAAGTATAAAATAAAATTAAGAAACACAAAAGAACTCATCGATTCCCTCAAGTGATCTCACAAAACCCCCACTTAAATAAACAAATGAAATTACCAGAATCTCAAATACCTTTCCACCAGTAAACTGCAGTACAGAACAGAACCTGGACATTCTGGAGATTAAAAGCTTGACATGGAAAAGTTCAAGTTCTCCCTATCCCAGTGACCTTTGTGAGAGAGGCCGGTCCCCAATCCCTTCAAATTGAGACCATGAACTTTCTGGTTTTTATGAGTACTCACATACATCTGTGTCTATTACTTAGAATTGTAGCTATTGCTGCACTTCCTAAACACACCGCATTGGCCAAAAGAAAAATCAGAGACAGCCCCAGGCCCAAGGTGTTTACATGCATTTGAGATCCTTAATGAAGCTGCCAGACAGTGCAGAAAAGATTGACAGATGTTCCTGGTGGCACAGCAAGAACGGTTAATCCGACAGGGAGACAAATACGCGAGACACAGAAATCTAATGGTATCACTGTGCAAGCA
Source organism: Atrichornis clamosus (assembly GCA_013400975.1). NCBI lineage: Eukaryota > Metazoa > Chordata > Aves > Passeriformes > Menuridae > Atrichornis > Atrichornis clamosus. Next base: position 32,125 of record WBMZ01016645.1, on the reverse strand, counting down.
ACTTCAGCATTTCAAGTATGCAAAGCTCTGCATGTGAACAGCTCTTACCAAAATAATGATTCTTATAATAGACCTCAACAGAGGAAAATGGTACAAAATCCCCAGGCAGGAAAAACCCGTATGAAAAGGGGACAAACAACAGGGTCTAGACTGCTTACCAAAACCAGCGGGTCCTCCTAAAAATCAACTGAAAATAGTAATAAGCAGTTTGTTACAATGATGTCTAGCACCAGGTGGGAAAGGAAGTCAAACTGTTGACCTGGTCATGCAAACTGCCTCCTACCCAGGCAGTTAGGGTGCAGTTAATGAAATTGCTCAAAGTAGACAAGATAGCTCACTCAGGTAAGAACTTGTAGTGCTGGTGACCGAAGAGATGTCTATGAGTGTAGACAGAGTTTTCAGATCTGAAAATTATTATAATAAGCTTCGGTGTCTCTGCTCTACAGAGAATTGACCCTCCCCTGAAAACTGTTTTACCACTTGCAACCAAATGACACGTATTCTAGTATTCCAGGCAGAAACAGTGAACGTGGTTGACAGCCACGTTAATCATGCCAAATATCCCTGCAAATGTATCCTCATTAGCACTGTTCTAAATCATCTAACTGCAATAGTTTATTTGCCAACAGTTTCTCAGACCAATTTATTGTGAGAGTCAGCATTGGAGAGTCTGCTTTCTGCAATGATGGGTAAGGGCAGGAACAGGTATAAACTGCTGGTAATCTACAGGGAAACTAAAAGAGCTTCACCAAAAAAGTGCAATTATACTAGTATTTACCTCTCACAGCAGAAGGACCATTCACATGTAATTCAGCAAGATTATTAACAGTTTTAAGATACTTTTACTAGCAGACAAATGTTTTTTCATAGGACAGATTTCCTCTAATGCAGCCAAAGTTACTAACAGAAGAGTGGTATAAAAGTTGGACCTTTGGGTGCTCTTTTCACTAAAGTATTGAATAACTGTTCTCAAATTCCTAGTCCAAAGTGATGCGACATTATAGGGACTAGAGGGTACACACAGACAGTATTGTAACATTTACGCCACAATAGAAGAGTTGCTTTTTCAGAGTATTCAAGTGGAAGAGATGGGAGATTTCTGTCTTTACAAATGGGATAGATGTTCAAAAATTACAAGAATGAAGCAAAGCATTTCCTGTAAAGTCAAACACCTCACAATGTCATCACAGCACTGCAGTTTCACAGGCTCTAAGGCTTCACAACCCAGACCACTCAAATCTCTTTGATACATTTAATGCCTCAAGTCACACAGACTGTGCTGGGCAGGTTGTGGTCCCACCAGCAGCCAAGTTCTGCTCACCTCCCCACTGGAACAGACTCATGGGATCAACAGGACACTCTGCATGACTTAAGGCTGGTGGGAGCTGGTTGTAGTGAAGTGACAGAATTCACTGTAATGTGAGCAAATGTTAAGAGACGCATTTTAGACCTAAACCACCTAAGACACACTGTATGATGCAAGGTAACCAAAACATATTGCCAGTGGATAGGAGACAGGCTGTTCGGGAAAAGAAAAGGCTAATGGAATTCTTGGCTGCACTAAAAAAGAACCCTTTATGCCACAGTCCAAGCCCCAGTGAAACTATATCTGGCCTATCATCTCCATCTGGGGCTGTGATCCTGCAGGAGCATGCAGCCCCCATCTGCTACACCACCCTGACTGTTTTTGGGTACCCACATGCTTGCCTTGGGATGTCTCTCTTCAGAGCACCCCTCAAGCCCTGTCTGCAGCTCCTGAAGTGGCACAAGGAGCTCATCTTCAAAAGCTCCTATTGTTTGGCCCTGCTGAATCATACTCGCTTTGGGAACTTCTCACGGTAGCAAAGACGAAACTAAGAAAAAACTGGATGCTGGTTTAACTGCATTAATTCCTTTGGTTTCATTCCTGACTCCATTCAAGTAACCAGCTGTTCACCTCATCCCTGAGACCTGAAGCTAACCAAGCGTGCCACTGTCACCCCTTCTCATCCTCTGATCCAGAGCAGGACCTCCACTGTTGGCAGCAAGCTGCCATCTTCCCACTGTAAGGGCTGAGGATCTGCTCAGAGCCATCACACAGATTTTAAACTCAGGCAATAATTTCTTGTGTTTTCATTAACTGCAGAGGTGACAGTGTGTTTTCCATTTAAGCACTGAAAAAGTTAGGCAGAGAAGACCTGAACTCATATGTATGGGAAGAAGGAAGGGACTGCTCCGAAAATCCTAAGCAGAGCTTGGAGTGTCTGAAGCACACAGGAGGTGGGCAGAGTCCCAGCAAAGAGGGACAATCCCAGCATCTGCACCTCTTGCACTTCCCTTTCAGCCAGCGCAGCACCAGCCCCTTCCCCTGTTAAACCTGTTCCTTGAATTAAACATTTTTAAGCAATTAAAGTAAATAACAGTGTGATACAGAATAGATAGATAAAGTCTATGGACACCAACTCCTCTGAAAAATAAAGTTATTAATGTAATGTGACAGTCAATATAAGACAAAGTACAACGGCAAATTAAGTGATATTATCATGTCTCCAGTGCTCTGGCCCCAGTTTCTGTTATTCAGTGACACATCAATTTGAAACAGATAAGCAAAAAATCCCAACTGAGAACATCCTCGTATAGGCAGGTGATCACAATCTCTCAGGCTAAAGCACGTTTATTGTCAGATCCTGAAGAAACTTATAGTTCATCTGTGGTTTTGTTGCTGTGACTAAGCAGACAAAGACTTGAGCTCCTTTTCTGCAAGTTCAGCCCGTAGCTCAGGGCATTCAATGCGTTAATTCTGCTGGGGCCAGATGAGTGATACCCTGGAGCAGATACGATCTGGCTGCTACCGATGAAAGACTCATTAAAATTTTCTTGCTGCGAACACACAAGTGCAAGAACAATTTTGAGTGACCTTATACCTCTGCAAATGGCCAACGGCCAAACTCCTACCCCTGTGTACGACCCTTGTACCAGAGCTAGAGAAAACAAATTTAACAAGACCATAGCTGCAAGGGAATACGCCTGAAACTTTAAAATCTTCCCAGTGTTTCCCTCACTGTGAGGCAGAGGGATTTGCTTTCACACAGAACAAGCCTCCACTTCATCCACCTTGTATCAGATAACCTTTTACATCCCGGCTCCCGGAGTTTTGTCTTCTCTGGGAGCTGTGAAAATTCCTCCGGTGCAGTGGCTGCGGTCAAAGATCGCATTTACAAGCGGAGCGCGATGCTGCCGGTAACCACAGCAACGGGGCACCCCCTCCTCGAGCCCCCGGCCCCTCCGGTTGATGAGTAACTCGGGGACAATGGCTGCACCCAGCGCTCCCGCAGGTCCCTAACGCGGCCGGCCGCGAGTGGGGGATGAGAGGCTGCAGCAGGAAACAAACCCCACAGAAGGAGGACCAGGAAAGTCTCCGAGTTGAAACAGCAGCTGGAGAGACACACGTAGCTGGTGGGAGTAATCATAACGGGAGTATTATAGCAAATTCTGCCAAATGTCTTTATTATTCTTACTAAAGTATTTTTGAATGTATATTTACAGCATTTTCTCACGTGGAGAAAACATGTAAGAAGAATTCTGAGTTGGATACAGATTTTGGTCCTCCTTAACTTCAGGGCTTTCAAAAAGAAAGGGCAGACAAAAAAATTGTTCAAAACATTGTTTCAACTGTCAGTTCACTGGTAGCAACCACTTTGTCAAGTGTAACACCAAGTCCAACTATGCTGAGCTCCTTTAGAAATCTAAACACATTTCAATATTCCAATATTTCTGAAATATTTAAAATCAGCTGGTTATGTGAAAGGAAAAACTTTTCTATGACAGCGGTAACCCAGCACCTGCTGCAGCACCCCAAGAGCAAGAGAAGGCAGACATGGGGCAAGAATGGCTGTGAGCTGAAATGACAAAACCTGTCTCCTGCTATCTTGTGAACTTGGTGACCCTCCCATGGATTTTCCTCACCTGATGAGACCCTGCGGACTTGCTCCAGGGTAAGCCTGACATCCAGGCAAGGATAGACAACCGGGAAGCTCAGGATAGTGCACATATTCCCTCCGACACGGGCATATGATGTAGACATGAAAGTGCAATAGAATCTGTGAGGCTGACAACCTCTCTGTATGCGTTTCAGGGGTTCCTGGTCACGCCTGTCCTGGTTCTGTCCTGAGAATTGGCTCACAGTGGTTACAGTGCAGCCTCTGGACAAGTTTCATCTGGGAGGAGCCCAGTTCCTGCACTCCCAAATGACTGCACAAAGCACATCGAAGTGCACATTGAAGTGGAGTAAGTGGAAATGATCAGCAGATCTGCTTCAAAAGCTCACTTGTGATCTGAACTAAAAGGCTGACATAGATGCACCCATGGTGAGACAGGTTTAAACTACACTGCAGCTTTGCCCAACTCCCCAGACACTCCGATGCAATACAAAGAACAGCTCCTGTTTCTTCCTCAGATGGATTTTCCCATACCCACAAACCCTGAAGTCACTATCCTGGAACTGATGAACTCTCACACAGGGAATGAAAGTAAAATAAATGGCTCCCAGGTCCTGCTCCTTTCAAGTCGATTGCAGAAGTCCCTTTGACTTCAGAGACAACAATAAGAACAATAATAGGTTCCCATTAGGCCTCATTCCCAGCAGGGCTTTGGGTACTTCCAGAAATAACAAGATCTTCCTAAAGGTCTCTTTCTTTGTCTCTTCCTTTAATCCCAACAGGATTGGAATTTGGGGTTAATTTTGTTGCAGGAGTAGGCATTGAAATCCAGTGCAGCTCACATCAACACCTCTCATTCTGCCACTGTCTCCAAATATCTCAGGATTAGACCTTTCTTATTGGGCAGCCAAGTTAAAAAGTGGGTTCTAACAGATGGCTCTAGGCTAGCCACAAATTTAGCTTTCATCTAATTAATATTCCTTGCATGTGCATGTGTTATGAAAGAATTGAAAGTAGGTTTATGGAATAAAGCACATCTGGACACTCTAAGTAGTGAAAGATATAATTGCCAAGAGACTTCTACAACCTCACCCCAGCCCCTGTGCATATTTTATTCCTATCTTAATTATCTTCCATACTTTTCCCAGATTATCCAGCATACATTTTGCTTTACTTTATGTAGTAAATACTCTATCCCAGAAACATGTGCCTCCTCATCTTATTTTGCTCTTATTCAGAAATACAGCACAGATATAGCAGTGATACAAATAATTACATCTCTCTGTAAAAAAAACCCATCAAACTGATTCAACACTGTATTTCAAGATTTAGCATAAAAATGATTTGTTCATGTTCTCAATTCTCTCTTTTATATCTGCATAGTTCTGTCCAGAGCCAAACACCCTGATGATACATTTGGATCTGCCTGCTCCAGAGATAACAGTTAATTCCCCACCTTGTTTAGGTCTTTTCAGGCAAAAGACCAAACTTCTACAAGGAAGGATTTCCCAGGCTGTGCTTTTCAAGCCTGCTCAGAGCTGGTCATTCAGGGCTCAGTTTGAGTGTCTTCCTCGAATCTTTTCCTGTTAATCTAAGGAACCACTAAGCTGTGATCCTGGTTTAGATCTAAAAACCTGGTGCCTTGCAATAGCAAAAAATTGGAACTTAATTCCCATTGAGTCATTTCTTGTAGAAAGTAATTAAAAGAAGCATTGATACACAAACAGCACTCCAGAGTCCTATTGTTTTACAAGTGACAGAAATCTGCATTTAGACAATGAAATAGGCTCTTCAATTTAAAGGGTCCCTTACTTAAAAAAGGGACTACAAAGGTGCATCTTGCAGCCTACTTTTCCTGAGGAATGTCTGTGAGGAGGTTTCAATCACTATGACAACCTCTTTTTAATGCCAATGATTTTCTAGCCCAGACAACTCTTTCTTGAGAAAGGGCATGTTTTAAGGCTCTGCCAAAACTGTGGTTAAAAGCCTTACTAACAAGAGAATAATCTATGAGGTTACCATTTTGGCAAACATGAGTTTTCAAAAGGAATCAGGAATTTTACATTATAGCTGGCCAAAAGATTGTTGCTGTAAAGAGAGAAAACAACGGAGAGAATAATAAGAAAAAAAAAAATGGCCAAACCAACCTGCCATAAGCATCACTTGAGTAAAACATAGGGGTTCTGGGATCTAAAGGTTTTGGTACCTCGTGAGTTTGCAAACTTATAAAGATGCATTGTATAGCAGCAGGTGAGGAGAAAATTAAGCAGCTCTCCAAATTTGCATTTTATTTCAATCCACAGTAAGGATATTTTAGCATTTGTCAGTCTTTATCTGACAAGTCTCTGCTACATCTCCATCACCAAAATCAAATGCAACTATTTCTCGCCATTTGTATTTACAGAGCATTTCTTGTCTGTATTGCCATCTCTCCCTAGAATAAGCAAATAAAGGGTTTCCCTTTCATCAATGATTTGATGTTATTCCATCAGAATTACCTCACCGGGAATACAATAAAAGAGACTCTTCAATATTCAGAGCGCAGTTGTAACCCGGTGCCAATTCAGTCAGAGGCACATTAACTCAGCCCCCATGCGGGCTCCGCATTCCCGCGGGATGGTTTGTAGCCATGTGGCCGCCCTGTTTTCCCTTTCAGTGAGGATTTGCACCTAGGTTCCAGCGAGCTCATTTTCTGCTCTGACTTCTGACCTGTTTCTACTTTCACAGGGAAATAAATAAACACAGGTTATGTGGCACAGCTAAAACAGTAAATCACAGTAAATCAGTGGCAGATGCTGGAGCGCAAAATGAGGATTTTGGAGACTCATCCTGTACAAATGGTCACGCTACCCAGAGCTCGCACGCAGCCTGCTGCAGGGGTGGCGGATCGGCACGGGAAGAAACAGGCAGAGAGTGGTTTTGCAATCACAGCCAGCACAAAAGCCTTAGCAGCTGTTGCTATTGAATCTAAAGGATGGAAAGGCTACACACACACCCAACAACCGCCTGCATCAGCAGCTGACTGTGTTACAGGAATTATTCCCTTTCATCGCAGTGGTGTTCCTCACGCATGTAGGTACCACACAAGAAAGAGGGCTTCAGTGTGATACAAAAACGATACTATGTTATACAAGATACAACAGATACAAGACAGGAGCTAATTTTAGGTTAGACATGACTGGTAGAATATAGTGCTGCAGGGTAGCCTTTGACTTGCTAAGAGTACAACTACTGTACCAAGCCTTCTCTTCTAGAAGCAGCACGTATGTGTAAGGGAAAGAGATGTTACAAAAAAACCCGACAACAATTAAAGTGGTTAGGGAAACACCTCTGTTTCTGAAAGAATCCACATAAACCAGCATATCTGTGCCTATAACTCACCAGGATCTGCTGCTTCAGAAAGCTATTGGAAAGGTCAAACTAATACAAGAACTTGTCTCATGCTACTGTCACTATTTGTGGGTTAAAACACTGAACAATAGTGGATCTCTCGGTATTTTTACCTTAAAGATAGTTGCAGTGATATATTGAGATATGTTCACATACAGGCACACAATAAACTTCAAAAATGTAGTAATAGAAGTCTATTTATAGACCTTCCAGGGGTCCAGCCATCAAATAATAGGTAATACTTGTGTCTCTGTCATGCTATCATCAGAGAAAAACAAATTAAGCTCTGAAGTGTTCAGCCAAGGGATCTGAGGATTTTTTCTAGAAAGCATTTATGAATGCCTATACATTTGGCTAATGAAAATAAGCTTTGTCAGAAAAATTACATCAGTGAAGGGACAAGAAACCAGATCTCACTTCAAGACACGACACCCAGTTAAGGCTGCATGTTCACAGCCGCAAAGACTGAGCAAAAAGGACCTCTGGGAGCAGGCAGGACATGCCGACAGGGCAGGACTGGCAATGCTTCTCTCCATGAGAGCAACAGATTCCTTTCCAAAAATGCAGCCTCTTGCTCTGAGGGCAGGAGAACTATGAGAGCAAACAGTTAACACTGGGCTATCTAAGCTTCTGTATATAGATGACGTTGTCTCTCAGCTGAGACAAAGGCTGGTCCTTGTCTAGTACTCCAGGAGAGATGCTAGCCAAGCTGGGAGTAGCTTGAACAGCGACAAACTCATGCATCCATCAAAGTCAACACAGGCACAGGTGCAGATAGTCAGGCTCAGCTTCCATAATCTGCTGACAGTCACGGAAAAAATCAGCCCAGAAGGCAACACCTCCCTGGCTAAAGCTGAAGGCATAGGTCAGTCAAACTAGAAAAGAGGGGAAAAGGCAAGAGAAGCTGAAAGTCACAATTTTTGCTGACCACCAACCAGGTTATTTCTTCTGTTACAACTTCTGTCAGGATGCTTTGCCCATAGAGCACCAAACCCCTCTAGTAACAAGGCATGCAGCTCTCCAGCTGGTCCTCTCAGTGTCCTACAGGCACGCGGGAGGAAGTTGTGGTCACATACCCAGGACAGCTGCTGGCAACGCGTGACTTTGGTTTGTGTGAGCAGTTGGGAAACTGATGGAAATCCCTCCACTTCCCACAGCTCTGTCCTCTAACTGGCCTCTTACAGGCACCACTCCAGCATTTCCCACCAAAAGGTACAGGAGTACAAGAGATTTCAGTATCTTCCAGTTTCCTGGAGGGTGATCTCAACCTCTCCAGGAACTGACAGTGAACAGTTCTTGGTCCTGCTGATATCTCTTCCCCTGTCTCCAAGGGTTTACCAGCCTAGACAAGTTGCTCCTGAAATGACCTAAAATCCAGATGTTGCAGATATTGGCATCACAGACATCAGTTATTCAGTGGAGGATGCTTTAAATGACAACTTAAGGAACAGGAACTGTCCAAACTCCAAACTTCTGTTCAATTTGATAAGAAAGGGTTGGCCCCAATGCAGTGAAGACTCTCAGTTCCTCAGTGCAACTGATGACATTTCAGGCTCTCCTGCTCCACAAGAATTAGAGCAGTGTAACATCTGACATCCCTCAGAGCAATGAGGGCTGTCCAGAGGAGGAATGTGCAATGGAGAGGATATCTCACAGCAACAGTGAGGAGAGAACTGATGGCCATGGAGACCTGTTCCCTAGACCTCAGCCACACAAGGGACCTTGAAGATGTCTCCTCCATAGCTTTGCACGGCTTAGGAAAAGACACAGAGCCTCACAGAGATTGCTCAGGCATCAGGGTACTGCTCTATTTCAATGATATGTCAATCTGGCAGGGCTCAGCCTCAGCAGAGATGGATGTCCAGTCCAGCACCGATGACCCAGCTGTCAGCCAGCTATATGGAAGGGTGAGCCAGCAGTATTTGGTCAAAACCAAGTTGTATGACTCAGATAAAAATGGAGGTAGTTCACAAGAAAACAGGAGCTTTGTAGAAAGTTCCTATTAATGCTGGTAAGACCTAAGTCACAGCACTGCCAGGTTCCCTCTGGGAGGCTTTTTGAGAGACACTGGTAATCAGTTTTAAAACCTGAGATGCTGATGTAGGGGGAGGTAGCTAGGCTGTAACTCTGGAGCACAGAACTAGCCCTGCTCAGTTTAAACAAAATAGGCTCCCTTTGTGAGCCCTGCCTGAGGTGGTCAGCCTCTAACAAAAGACCACTGACAGTCCTCTGGCACGATCTCAAGCAATTTGAACTTTCTGCAGCTTTTGCAGTAACACAGTTCACTTAAAGCTGACATAGGCAGGAACTTTCCAGTAATCCTCATGTTAGCTCTTACGCTGGGTTAATAATTCCCGGCTCAATCATCTGTGACCAAGACACCACCACTACAATTTCAGTTAAATCTAAAAGTGGAATCAAAAGCGTATACAGAAAACTTGAAAAAATTAAATAAAGCAGATGTTGTATCATACTTGTGTGCAAGGCAAAGCCAAGTTTCTGGCTTTTTTTCATTTTATTATAGTGATTTATAATCCAAAGTGGAACCAAGATCAAGACCCTATGCACTAAAAACATAAACACAAGAAAAACAGCAAACACTTTATTTTTTATATCCTTTGAACAATGCTGCTGAAGATTTTCAGCCTTTCATTTTCTGCCATTTTTTTCAATCAGTAAATAGAGACAAATTTAAACCTGACACCTAAAAATAATATGCATCCAATGTTGTTGCCAAGCTCTCATCTCCCATTTTGGGTAAAGTTGTTCTCCAACAGGCTGGTGAAGAGCCTCTCCCCCAGCACCATGAACCTCCCAAAGCCCTGTATTCCATATGCCATTTAGATAATATTCTCACTGCTTTGGTTTTTTTCTAAAGCCTACAAAAATCCTCTTTCTTGAGCTGATTTTGACAGTAAAAATAATTCAGTGTGTTCTGATTTTAGCAGAAAGAGGTCTTGTAAAAAAACCCAAACAACTGGCCAAATATACTCATCTTGGTCTTTCTATCACAAAGGACTGGGCAAGGGGTCTAAGAAACTAGGCAGCCATACCTGTCTCACCTCAAAGTAAAATCCTGACCAGGTAGATAGCATCGTTAAAGGAAAATACAGGGATTTTCCCTTAGCGATTCAAAGACAATTCATACAACAATTAAAGTATCAAGTTCAGATGTGCTCACAATTCATGTGGTTATAATAGCAAAAGTATCCAGATGCATAAACAAATAAATAAACCAGGAACACGGTGAAATGTTTAGCTTAAGTCAAGCTCCTCCCCCAGGGATGAGAGACTCACAATGGTCCCTGCTCCCCGCACAGCCACCAGCACAGGGATCAGCTCAGCAGGGATCAGCTCTGCAGGGATCAGCTCGGCAGGGATCAGCTCGGCAGGTGTGATATGCACACTCTGGCTTAAGGTGAGCAGAGACCCTGACGTCATGGGTATCTCCCACCCTCTCCCGGTTGGTTCCACAACCAGCAACCCGCTGGAGACAGGCCCAAATGTAAGCAAGAGCCAAATAGGGATGAACATCTTAATTCTGACAAGATGCCCAGCCCAGGTCACAGCTACCCTGTATCACCTGCAGCACAGGGTGAAGAGCAAACATTGCCCAGGACAGCTCCCCTGCCTGCTCTTGTGCTGGCAATCTGCAGGCTGAAATGCTGCCAACAAATACAAAGAAAAAATGTAAAAATACATTCACTGCACCTGGTTCTTTATTCTTCTCTGAAATATATGACTAAGCTTTGCTCTGACATGAGTGGGAAGGCAATAGAGCTACTATTTGTGTATTGAAATGGGTATTAGCTGTATCCAAAACAGCCCAGCTAGAGGGATGAGCAAAGAGAGCAACAAAAAGCTGTACGGGGTACCCCACTGTTCTTCAAACAGCAGCCACCAGCAGCAGCTGTCCAGGGATGTTGCTATGTCCAAAGTTTTGTAAAGGAGTTTTAAAGAATGATGTAAACACAGTAAAATTTTTTCAGAAAATAAACAAAGCTCAAAGCATCTGAGAACCTTGCAGATAGTTACCAACTCTGTAATTTGCCTTTTCCCTGGAAATGATTTGGCCATCAATGCACCCATATACAGTGAGATGCTTTCATATACACCACCCTGGGCAAGTCAGACACATCTGGAGAAATCATCTTCACAGTATATTGCAAGACTGGGAGCACTCCTCGTAGGATGGAAAGACAGATGGCTAAAATGAAGCATGACAACAAAATATAAAATCACAAAAAGAAGAGAAACAAAGAAAAAATAATCCCTGTCCCTCACAATTTAAAAACTAAAACCCAGGGAAATGATCAGGCAAGATGTTTTACCAATTTCTGCAAGCATGTGCATTGGAATGGCAGGGACTGTGACCAGGTACTGGGGAAAGCAGAAACCTTAAAGAGGGATTAAACAAATTGAGAGATGAGGGGGCCATGGGTTGTGGCACTGACTTGCCCCACAGTGAGTCAACATCATGATCAGGGGAAATCTGTAGCACCAAAAGCCCTTAAACATCTGTCTCCTGTGAGCTGGAACAGTGCAAGGAGGGAAGGATCCGTCTGCACTTGTCCTGTTTCTCACACATTTTCCTTAGTACTAGGCAGAGCTAGAGTGGGGATACTAGCCTGGACATCCCTTTGGCCTCATAGAATTTAGCAGGTCCAAGAGGTGATGCTTATGGCACTAAATAAAACAAGGCACCACATACATACATAACAGACATACGTACATAATGCTGCCACATAACACAATTTTTGGCAGGTGCAGCAGCACCCTGCCGAGCTGGCTCACTTGCAGGGATGGAACTGGCCATGCCAGGACGGACCGAGCAGAGGGAACCATTCCAGCCCAGCCAGGCTCTGCCATTTAACCTACAGGGCAGGGAAGCATACCTGCCTTGCTTAATGAGCCTCTGTAAATATTAATGGGGCAGGTCTTCTCTAACTTTAAATTACTTAAGCATGCAAAGCAGTGGTTAAAATCATCCAAACTCTTTTCTGCTATCTGTATGGCAATTGGGCTCATTGATCTCACAGATCAATAAAAGGGCCAGTTAGGTTAATTGGAGGATATATCTTAAATACCTGTATGCATGATGCTGACCAGGCAGCCCAGCCAAGTCCCAGTCCCGGTGGCCTCCTAGATCTAAAATGAACTGTGCCAGGGGATCCTCTTTCACTGTTTACCCGCCTCTCCTTCAGTCTGGCTTCCCCAGGAACAGAAGGAAGTCAGTGTACTTTTTGACTAACAAACTCACCCAAAGAGGGTGTGTTGTATTTCCCAGAAATTGTAACTCACAGAGCAGGATACACCCAAAAAACTTCTCTGGTGAGCACCAGCTTTTCCCAGAGGCTCATTTTGTGCATATTACATTCACGCTTTCATGAGACTGTTCTTGTCTGCAGAGATTGGCGCAGGGAGCCCTGGGGCTCCTTCCCGCCCACGGCCACCATCCTGGCTGCTCCCACGGCTGCTCCCGGCCACCATCCTGGCTCTGCACCCGCAAGAGCTCTCATCTGCAGATCAAACAAGGTTCTCCTCCCAGAGCTTCACAGCTGAGTCTACCTTTCAGTTCCCCTTTTCAGGAGGTTTTTTCTCATGCAGGAGAAAAGCATCCCTGACTGGATTTTTTCTGATCAGCCCCAGGGTGTGGAACAGAGTAATCCTAGTGTCCATCTGGCCACCTTCTCCCTGCCTCCACCTGCCTGCTGCTCCCAGTCCATTAAAGAGGAAAACCTATGACTTTATGCCACAAGAGAGGTGGAGATCCCAGCCTGTGGTGGATACCTTTAACACAGGAATGCCCAAGAGAAGAGTAAGAGGGAGGATGGTGTCAAATCAAAACACAGTTCAAGAGACAGGAAAGCAGTGCCTCTCCTCATCGCACTGCACAAGCAGCTGCCACACTTAAAACCAAAATGCTGAATAATTACAGGCTGTTAAGCCCAGCACTGCCTATTGCACTAAGTCCTCTGTACACGAATGAGTGATTTGAGCTTTTTTGGTCAACTTTAATGACAGAGATGGCAAAAAAGGAACCCCAGGTGCAAGAACACTAGTTTAGTTTCAGCAGCTGCCCTGCAACAACGTGGTTGTCCTTGTCCGGAGCCCCTGGGCAAATAGGTGTCAGCCACCCAGAGACACTTTTTCCTCTGACTGTGGTTGACAGGCACTTCATGGATCTTCTCCAATGGCTCCAAAGAGCGGCAAACCAAAGGGAGATAATGATTTAACGACCGTGACAGCTTATTTCCCAACTCTGAGCATTTTTATACACACAAACCATTGCAGGAGCCTCATTCTCATGAGTCACCCTGTTTAGTTTGACTCCTTTCCCCTGCTGCTCAACGAACACAAGCCAGCACAGGCCAAATCCTACCCAGTTGATACTGTCTGGTGAAATCAATTACAGGTAGCTGCTTCTCAGATTGCATGGCCCTTGGGTGCAGCCAGCGAGCTGGTGAGGGAACACATGTGGATACATCCTGCATACACTGTCTCCATCCATTTTTTTCCCTATCATCTGTTTTTTCTAAAACCACGAATTTCCAGCCCCATGGTTCTGAGAAAACAAAGCAGTGGGGAAAGAGAAAAAGAGAACAAGTGTGGACAAAACTCAAGATAGCTCTAGATAAGACAGCGCCTAAAATCCCAGCAGCTTCCCCGGAATCACCTCTCTTCCCTCTTCTAGCAACATGCCGACTGGTGGGGCTGCACCCATCTTTGCAAAGACAGAAGCCTTTTTTTTTTTTTTGAAGTGTAACCAGAGTTACCAGTACAATCCTCTGAAGCCAGCAAAGTTTCCTGAAGTGTGAGAGAGGCCAGAGACCAGACTTTTCTATTCCTCCTCTTTGTTCAGAGCAGGAATTTGCAATCCAAATCCCAGCCACACCAGAGTAGGCAATGAGCCTAGCTGCTGTAAAAAGCATCTTAAAGAGTTCATGAGGCTGTGTGCCAAGGAGCTGCTGCGAGACAACGTGAACTGAGCTTGAAAAAAAACCTGTATGTATATAACACCATTAAGATAGCAAATAAAAAACCTGTCCTGCAGTGCAAAGGAATGTGATAGTTACCGAGTGTTCCCCTACAGCTGCAAAGAGTCCTTGAAATATTAACAGGGTTATCAGCATTCACTTATCAGTTACAGTAGTGCCTAGATAATTCAAAGGACTGAGCCAGAGCTCATAAATATGTACACTTTCTCAATGCAAAACTCTTATTAACAGGGAATTTGTTACCTTTTTTAACTGAAATTTGTTAATCTTTTAAATTAACAAACTTAGGCAGCAATCTACAGGGAAAAATTATTTAGTTGTTTATTACTATTTTTTCACATGCTCTGTGTGTTTTCAAGACAGAAGTTTGTAAACATGTTTACTGAGTCTTTGATGTTAGTACAATGCAGCTGCATTGTGTATCACAAAATCTGTGGTAGGTTCAAGCTGTAGAATTTCTAGGTGGCAGAACTTCACACACGAAAGCTGGGAGCTTTGTACCCACAGAAGAGAGTGGTGAGTGCTGACACTCTTGCCTACATGGATTAGGTGCTGGGTATTGCACACAGAGCACTGGAACAAATTCTTCACTTGGTTTGAGTCCATGTGGTCACACAGGCCTGAGGGAGTGACAGTACAACCTTCTCATAACTTAAAAGGACTTTCTAGAAACTTTCTACCTTCCAGAGGGACACAATGCAAGCATGAGCAAAATTATATAATATCTCCTCCAAGAAGAAGCAGCAGAGAACCCAAGCCAAGGGCAGAGCCCAAACCCGCCTAATTACTGCCTCTTTAACACCATCACTAGTGCCTGTCCAACCATGTGCTGAACTGCACCAGAACAAGGCAACACAAATCCTACTAAAAAACTTCAAGAAAAACTAGTTCTTCTTTGGTTGCAAAGGCAGAGCAGCCCTAAGCTAAACCAAGGGCTGGCTACCACAGCTCCTCTCCTTCTCTGCATTGGAACTCATACTGCATTGAACTGTTTCTTCACACTAAGTCAAAATTTTTTGTCTGCTTGTTTTTTATTGTCTGGCTTTTTGTCAACTTTCATCCTTCCTTGCATTATCTCTGGTACTCATTTGAATTCAGCTGTTTCTTCATGCTAAATCAGAAGTTTGTTTTGGTTTTTTTAATCAGCAGATAGGCATTTCAGAAACTTAGTGCATGGAAACAGCCCAGCACAAGGTCATACAGGTGATGGGAAGCAAAGCACTGTAACAGCCAGAAGCAAGATTGGCTCAGATTTTCTGCAACTTGCAGTCTGTGACATTTGTGAATAACTTCCAGTCCCATTCATCTATCCAGTGAACCACGTTACCTTGTGTATTTTTTACCTACTTTTGATACCACGTTTAAGATAGCAATGTTGTTACCAACACACAGCAAATTACATTAGCTCAGGCAATTCAAAGGGCTAATTGCACTTACAATGTATTAATATGTGTGTTTAATTTTGGCAGCAAAAGAGAACAGGAAATAATTTTTCCACCCCCAAGTTCAATTTTCTATTCAAGGAAGGTTTGCAAGGAAATGTGTTATATATACATAACACTACTTACAAACTATCAAGCTTATCAATTTATCAAGCTTCATCTGAAACCCAGCTACACTTCTTTGGATCCCTTCACAGAGAGGTTGTCCCAGAAATTTGCTTCCCTGAAGGTTTCAAACTGCCTTCTAACATTCCACCTAAATTTATTATGTTCACTTACAGATTTTTTCCTTTAAACAGCCCTGCTCTTGTTTTTCATAACTACTTCAGGGAGGTAGGCATCAATCATAGTCCTCTTCAGTTTTCATTTTGCAACACAAAAGATGCAATCTTCTACCATAAACGATACCTCTGGTAAAACAAATTCTCTGTTCCCCAATTTGTCCTCTTTACAATATACATTAACTTTTCGTGACTAGGAACGATGAGAATTGCACAGAGATGAGATATTTGCAGTGCTTTGTACATCATGTAATACTTCACTTCATGTAATAAACGCTTCTCACTTATTAAGCCCCTGTGGTGGAAGCCCCATGCACCAATGCACTTTTACATCTGGTCTGCTGCTCCCATCTTTCTGAACCAACTCAAACATACAGACAGTGGGTGGGCAAGAAAATTAAGTCAGCCAAATAGTGTAATTTCAGAAAATTGTGTAATTTTCCATCCCAGTATTTGATAAGCACTTTAAGTACTAGGAAAGCTGATGGAGGGCCCATCAAAGAGAGGGCAGTGTGATCCTGGCATATCACACCCAGGTAACAATATATTGCTTTCTTCAGAGAACCAGCAGCATTGTCTTCAAACAAGCAGCAACACATGATCCAACCAAAGGAAATGCAAGAGGTGCTGAAATGCCATCACATGGAAGCCAACATGTTCCAAGAGATTTTGTGACTCATAAATTATCATAGAGAAAATTAAATGCTACAAAATGCTGAAGAACAGAAAAGGAAAATAAATTAATCAAGGTCTCTAAGAAGGAACAGAAACAGTGGTGGTTTCTAAGTGTTGGATTATTAACTGTTTTCCAAAAGGGATTAAATTACTCTGAAGTTCTAATGGATCAGCTTCTCATTTGCTAGAGGACCAGCTCTCAGCTGCAAGTCCAATCCTCCATCCCATGACCTGATCATCTCTGCAAGGTGCTTACACTCACTGGCCTCTCCCATTGAATCCCGAGGATGGAGCCAGGGTTCTACAGTGAAAAACCCATCCCCAGGATGGACCACCAGCTAATTACCTGCTGACTGCCACAAGTGGGATGCAGGAACTGGTCGTGAAACTCGTCAGAGCCTTGGTTTTGGTAGTCATGGTAGAGTAAAAGGGAAAAGCACGGCAAACAGAAAAAAGCACTGGAAATGCAAATACATGGCTGCAAAGTCACCAGACTGAGCTCTCTGTTGAGCACATGGACAGATTCAGTGACCCTCAGGGAGTCTTACCTGCTGAATGAGCCAAGAATACGCCTTGCTGGGTATTAGGCAATGTCATGTAATATGACTACAGCAGTAAACACAAAGGCTCTGCAGTGCAAAGAACAACACTGTGAATTTCACAACTACTGAAATCTCAACCTGATTTCTTTAAAATTCAGTTTCATCACAGGACCAAAATTTAACTAGTCTTTTCTTATCATTAGTCACTTATATAAGATCATTTAAATGCCTGAAAATGCACAATATCCACTCTTTGCAGCACTAAGCCATCCTATATGATTAGTATGGGATGCACAGAACATGAGTAAAGTTGTTTGCCCCATGGGATGCTTTCCAGTCTGAGAAAGCTTTCAAACTGGCCATCAAAGTTGTAACTTTCCCTTAGGCCTTGAAAAGAGCAATGGAATCTTTTAACAGCTAAGGACTGATCAAAGAGACTCGGAGCAAAAACCCAGGGAGTTGCTGACACAACCTCAGAGCAGGAGAAACTCTCCTGGAGGACTTGCCCCAGGGAAAAAAAAAGGATGGATGCTCAACTGCTGGAAGTGGTGTGAAGAATTTTATCTGATCATCTCAGCACCTCTGCTTCAGCCCAGTCTGATGCAGGTTGGCTGAGATAAAGGAATGAATCAGTCATCTCAGCTTAAGAAATTCCCACCACTTGGCAAGGGACATATTTTAAAAGCAGATCGTACTAAAGTTCGTAAAACTCAGTCACACAAAACAAACATGTTCCCTGCATACAACAGAAAAAATGTTCTTGTCTCTCAGTTCTCACCTGAGTTTATTGCCATTAATCAGTCATGTCCATCAAAGCTGTTAGTAGTAAATAGGAATTTCTTAGTTTAAAGCCTCTTAAAGCTGAATAAAACCCCAGACAGTGCTATTAGCTGAGCCATAGGGCAGTTGAGGCACAAAGGAACAAGTCAGTAAAGGCAACTGCAACTTGTCACAAGGAATAGAAAAAAAATACAGAAAACATCAATACCCAGACTGGGCCAAATCCTCACTTCAGGGCTCAGGTGTTCCTCCCACAGAGTGCAAAGACAAGCACCGACACTCAGTGTGCAGCATGCCCTGCAACCTGGAGCTGGATACAGACATCCCATGACTTCTTGTGCTGGTAACCTCTGTGGGACGGTCACCACCTTATGCCGTGGCTCCGTGGACTCCGCACAAGGAGAAGGGCAAAGGATTGTGTCTGCAAAACCTCTGGAAGCTGCAACCAGCAGCCACCACCGCTGATATCCCAACCCCAGAACAGCCACTGGGAGTGCAAGGGCTGCACGGGCAATGCACTGGTTTGCCAGGAGCATTCACAGGGCGTCCCTGTAAGGGATGGACCCTGGCCCTCACCCTGTGCCAACATACCCACCTAATGGCAAGTAACAGCACAGTGGTCAGAAGAGGGTGAGGAGTGGCGGAGAAATCTGCCCTGCCTCCCCAAACGCAAGAGGGAAGGCAGTAAGAAAGGAGGCTGCCACACCATCAGCAAGCCCCGTGCCTGGTGGGCAGCTACCAGCCAGCTCCCAGCGCCTGCCAGACACCGTTGGCCAGCGCAGTCCCCGGCACTGCTGTCTGGTTACCTGACAGGCAGTCGATGCCTGCTGGTTACCCTAATTATTTACAGCAGGTATTACAAAAGCAGCCCAACGAGGTCTCCGCTGTGCACGGCCCTGTGCAAACTTGCAGCCAGCAAACTCCACAGACACAGCACCTTGCTGCACAACAGCACAGGGCAAACAGACCAGTGAATGCAAAGGGGGAAGGGAGAAGAAAATAAGGAAGAAGGAAGGAGTAACACCAGCATGTTTTATGTAACAAGCTTTCAGCATCTACTAGGTCTTAGAATATACCCAGGGTTTACACTCTGCATAAGCAGTGCAAACAACCAGTGCCTGCTGTCAGCAGTTTGGTCAACAAACCCAGGTGTCAGACTGCCAAACTCAATGCAGAATAATGTCAGGTAGCTTAGTAAGGAGGACCTAAATGTTAACCTGCCTTACCTCACAATCAAAAAAACTCACAGAAATTTGCCCACATCACTTTAACTTGTAACAAATCCTTTTGCAAACACCCTGCAAAACTAAGCAGAAGGCACCAGCAGGTTCGTGATCTCGAGAAACTGAAGTTAAGATGGGATTTAAACTAGCAGGCAATTATCTGCCAGATGGAGCGCTCATCACGCAGAGCATGCATTGCTAAATTACACTGTGTCAGTAAGGACAACATCAGAAATACACCCCATGAGAAGGGAAACTGAGTCAACCGATGGGGTAGTTCAAATCCTTTACCACATGTGTCAGGACAGTGTTGGCTATCCGCAGCGTCAGCGAGCACACTGCGGGAAAAGCCACCGGCTCCAAGCGACGAGCAGCAACATGTTGATAATTACTAGCAAGTCTATCATCGTGGCAAACCACAGTGAGAAAGAGTATTAAACAGTAGGTGAAGATGAGTTGAATTCTGAATATTTAGCAGCATAATTTAAGTCTGAGCCCATGGATTCTTCCATAACTGACCCTTTAGCCCATCTGGGGGTCACTCTACATAAAATCAGAGTACATTTACAAATAGTTAAAGCCAGAAGACAAACAAATCATCTCTGATAATAGGAAAGTACTCCACAGAAATTGCCGGGGTTCTTATTTATTGTACCTTTGAGTTCCCAGGTGAGAAGAATCGAGTTCCTGGCTACAACTAGAAGTGACCTAGTCCTAACATGGTCTGAATGGTTCAGGATCCAGTTTTTGTTATGGCCTAAACACCATCCAGCAGCTGAGGGTCAAAGCCAAACTGCCCACACCGCTGCTCGACTGAAGCGGAGGTGCCCATGCACACGAGCATGAGCCAGAAAGCCTCCTCCCCAGTGCCCCACAAGTGTGAGCATGACCCTGTGGCTTATGGCACTTACCAAAGAGATGGGAAATGTGAGTCCCACAACAGCTTCTGAACCTTATTCGGCTCCTCTTTAATGTATAGCACAGTGAGAGCTCTTAGATGAAGGGCTGGAGCCCAGCCCATCTCTGCCCTCGCTGAGTGTCCTGATCGCTATGCTGAGTGAAGTGCCCAAGCTGTAGTGGGATGGTATTTCAAGTATTCCCACTTTATAGGACACTTAACTGCCTAAAACAGGATACGGCTGCAGGGAACAGGCACCTACAAGTGAGGCGCTGCAGCATTTGCTGGTTAGATCTAAGTCTTCCAATAGACCTAAGCCATGAAAGGTGCCAAATGCCTCTCCCTAGTCATGCTGTGCAGTGCCCACAGCATCTGGAGGCTGCTAAAACAACCAGTGCCCTGGTGTGGGACAGCTTTTATGTGATTTAAACTAAATGCAGACAGCTATATCAATTTTTACATTAAAAATCACAGCTTGGATGTTCAAGGGTCTCCTTTAGAAACAGAGTCAGCACAAACACTGCTGCAAGCATACACATAAATGAGGGGCTGGGCTGCTTCCTGAAAAGTCAAAAACTGCTATGACAGGAATTCAATGCAATAAGCTCAATGACTTGCTAACTTCAGTTTTGAATAGGGTCAAGGAGTCTGGTCTGTAGCTAGTGAAAGAGCAAACCCAAGCAATCCAGCAGATTTTTGTACCCATGATGTGTGCTCTGGTGGCGTGGCAGCTACAGAGACCCACCTTCATTAGCTTTCAAACCTAACAGGCCCTGGGGATTTAACAGCAAACAGACTCCTAGGTGATGGCCATCACATCTTGGAAACTCAAATCTGATAACATAGTCTTTGCTTTGCCCCTTTTGGTGGGGTCCAGAAGCTTTTGCTTCTTCCTGAAACAGCCTAACCCACAGACTCCATGGCAGGCAGGAGCTGCCGTGTTCACTGGTTGTTAACAATGGACTCTTCTTCTCCCTCCTTCAAAAAGCACTGAAATATTTTGACCATATGCATCATTTCCAAAAGTGCTGGAGACCTGATGGAATGTAGCATCTATCATGCATTGGGCAGCGGTGTTGAAAACAGATTACTTTCTTTTGTATTTGATAAGAATAACATGTCTATGTTTATTATGTGGTCCCCTGAGGATTTATTACCGTTTTACTGTTTCATTTATTTGCTTTTTTTGTGCTTGGCAAGTGCAAACACTGGAATAAATATGAAGGTGGTTACAGCTTAGCAGCATTAAGGACTTGTTGAAACAAAGTCCAAAAGTTTTCCTTTCTCTCCATCAAATCCTACCTTTCTGTTCAAGTGCTTTTTTTCAAGTGTGAAGATCATCTTTCTGAAGTATTTTAAAATTTTCTTTCTTTGTTGGATGCCAAATCCCCATAAAAGCATACTTTCCCCCTTCATTCACTCAAACTCTAGACAATATTTAAAGTATATCCTAACATTATTCACGGCAAAAAGTTTTCCTCTTTGCAAATTATAGCCTCCCCCATCTTTTCTATCTAGTCTGCTAAGCCTGTTGCTACAGGTAGTTTGCTGTAACAGAAATAAGTATAATCATGGCTCCAAAGGAAAACAAACCCTTCCGTTCTGGCACACACATTCAGGGTGGGTTCCTCCCACTGAACTTTAGCCACCTAATAACAAGGCAATCAGCCCAAGTCAGCCATTTATGTTCCCTCTTTAATCAGCAGGGTGACATGGACATTTCCAGTCAACAGCCCTCCTGCTTATCAACCAGTCATGGCTGCAGCCTACATTTGAAGAGATGTAGAAAGGTGATCGTGGCAGAAGATAAAAATCTGACTGTAAGAGCCAAGCTGTAGCTTTGATAATGCTGTTTCTATCCAACAAAATCAACACGTTGCAATTCATTCTCAAGTAAAGTCTAATACATTAAAAAAAAAAAAAAAGCTTTAGGCAAATCTCACCAGATTTCAAAATCTTCTATGAAGATTACATTCTGCCCCTTTTGGAAACTTGTGTTACTTCTATAAATAGTTCAGTGTTTTTCAACACTGGAAAAGGAGCTCCACTGGGGGGAAAAATAATACTG
Organism: Atrichornis clamosus; assembly: GCA_013400975.1. Classification (NCBI taxonomy): domain Eukaryota; kingdom Metazoa; phylum Chordata; class Aves; order Passeriformes; family Menuridae; genus Atrichornis; species Atrichornis clamosus. Next base: position 9,911 of record WBMZ01016645.1, on the reverse strand, counting down.
TCACTTTCCACAGAAATACAAAGTGGCAAAACTGAATTTAATTAGGTCTCAGATGTTCTTTGTTTCAAGTGGACCACTGAACAAAACTTTGAAAAATCGAGCCCCTGGTCAACTTGTTCTGTACTTTGATTTATGCAATCTTTTGTCCAAATCGTCTTTAAAAAGGAGCAGACAACAAAAAAGCCTATCATTCAGAAAAGACAGCACCCCATGCTTGTTTCTTAAATGGCAAAGTAGATGTCAGAGTAGTTGGGAGTGCTATTTTACCTAAAAACATCGTAATTCCCACAGACACCAGGATAGAGAAACTGTAACATGGAATATTGCCCAAGACTGTCATTAGATCTGATCTGAATATCTTCAGCTCTTCTAACCCTCCTACATTTCCTAAATACTTTCCATAGATATTTTTGGACATGCAAGTCAGTAGGCCAAAGGAAGCCAAGGGAGACAGTTGCCCAAATCCTGTAACTTAGGCAATACCGAGGTAAGTTGTGTTGTTATCTCGAGTACCCAAACATACTGAGTTTGTCCTCACCAACCGATTCTCAAAATCCTGAGGGCTTACGAAAGAGACGGTGAAGGGATGGAGTGCATGGATCTTGTGTCTTGACATTTGATCCTTCCCTTCTCATCCTCCATGCATGAGCATTACAGCTAGAGTTGCCTACACTGCTAAATATTGAAAAGGTATTTGCACACAGGTTTGAAGAGGTTTCTGCTTCACATTTGCTTGTTTCCTGCCTCAACTTTCAGAGCAGCCACATTCCTTCTTTGTATCAGTCTCACCTGAACCACAAGCGAATTGAGGGCCCCGGTGAAATCACAAGTTGAACCTGTGCTCTGGTGCAGTAATTGCTGCCAGTACCTAAAATAACCAGATGAAAGTGAGCTTAGCTATGCCAATGTATGGAGCAGCTACACATCTGGCTGAACCACTGTCATAGGTGTGGCACGCTCTCACATGAACCCTGAGCACCCTGACAGCTCCAAGACTGCAGACAACTGCAGGGGTATCTGGCAGACCTGCTGCACACTCTGAGAAGGAGGCAGATCGTGGATGATTCACCCCAAATCCTCTGTGAAGATGCTGGGAGATACCAGGATGGCAAGATGCTCTGATCAAGGTGCTCTGACCAGACTGGTGGAAATGTGAGGATGCCTGGGTTCCTACCCAAGTGTCTGCTAAGGGTCTCTCAATCACCCTACAGAAGAGCAGTGACCACACTACCTACCTTCACCTAATGTTACACTTTAAAAACTAACATTATGTTCCTCAGTCATGGGCTGTCTGAGAAAATCCATTTAGCTCAAAGATGGGAGTAAACAATGGGAAGGAGTTCCAAGGTATTAACTATACACACTGAAGGAAAATGAACCTTTCAATGACCAAATATAAAATTCTACGCTTCATCAGCAGCCAGACACTTCTGGTAGCACTTGGGATGTTGGAGATAACGAAATATAAAATCCCACTGCTTCACATCACCTACTTTCCCCACCACTACTTCTACTGCAGGTTTACTATCATCCTAACATCAAAACTTAGAAAACTGTTCCTGTATGCTAAACAAAGGGTTCTTTTGCCATTACTTGGAAACAAGTCAGGTTTATTCTGTATTCGGCAGTTTGCAGCACGTTCCGCAACCCCAGCCTAAACCAATTCTGAATTGCAAGGAAACGTGTGACCAGAAAAACAGAACAAAACAGGATTCATCTCAACCCATGAGTGCAGGTCAGAAGTAGGAATACTTCAGTGCCTTCTAAAAGGGAAGCAAATCACAAAAGAATACACCAAGGTAACCAATTCTTTAATATACCCCAAAGACTAAAAAGTAATCAAAAAGTATAAAACAATGACTAATCCAATTTTTAAAAATGGTTATTACAATTATCTCCTAATTTGCAAATAATGTCAAAATGAGAGGAAAAAAGTTTTCAAGGTAATCCCACTATCATACTCCTGTACATTTAATTTCTTTCCCATGAAACTTGTTATCAAGTAAAGCCTATTAGGTCTTTCTCCCTCTTACATCTCCAGTCTCATTCTGCTTATACATTCTCCTTGTTACCTTAGTTTCTCTCTTTCCTAGAAATTGCTAAGAAAAGCATCAATATTTTATTTATTTACAGACAGAAGATACCTTTTATCTCAGTAAAAAGTTACTTAGCCAGGCTTCCACTAAATATTTTCCCCTCATTGCCAGAGATGTTTTCCTGTCTTTTGAAACAAAAATATACCACTCCTATGAAATCGAGATGAAATGGAAGAAAGCCCATAGGAAAGCAACAAGGCAGCCACAGCTTTTTATCAGCTGGAACAGATCATACAGCTGAAAAGGGAAAATCACATTCCAGCAGGTTGGAGAGACACACATCTAAAATACATCTTGCTATAGCATAAATTAGAATATAGAACCTATATGGATGCAATAAAGGATACAGGTAGCCACAGCACACCCAGGAACTACCCTAACTTTAAATGATGGTCACTACTCTTGATTTGTTATTTTAGGAAAATAAATGTAAATGTTCAAAATCACCACTACTAGCTATTATCCTTCACTTCAGCCCCCTCTAACACGCTGCATAACAACTGAGGATACAATCCTGCAGTTTGTGGTATTATGCCATCTTTCTAAACGGGTCCGTCATCATCGTTGCCTCCCAGGCCTCAGCAGCCTTGGAGCCGCTGCCTCCTCCCCTCGCTGTATGGTGGGATACGTGAGGGAAGTGCAAGAGCCCAAGGTCCCACTGCAAAGGATGTCAGTGTGCAAAAGCCCTGCAGCCATGCAACAGGCTGAAACACCTCTCCTGCTCGGACAGGAGGACTCTCCCCCTATCTCCTTCCATAATTTCCATCATCTCCTAGTTATATAACTCACAGAGACCCCTACCCCAGCTGTCTGCAGAAGTGCTTCCCTAGGAGAGAGGTCACGGAGAGCAGTTTGGGTGCTAAGTGCCCCATGCTGTCCCTGGAAGCAAGACCTCGCAGGTGGCCAGAAGCAGCTGCCCTGCAGATCTGTCCCCAGAGCTCACAAGGCCCCCCTGCCCCCCTGCCCAAAGGCAGGGGCACGAGGCCAGGGTATGCCCTGATGCTGCCCAGGTGCCCGGCCCACATCCTGAGCAGTCACCCCATGCTTGCCCTCCATGCCCAGAGGTGTTCCTGTACGTATAAGGAAGCCTTTTTGCTCGAATTTCCTTTCTCCCTTCAATGTCAAATTTCCATACACACATGTAACCCCCAGTGCCTTGCATCTCAGGCACAGCTGCTGCATCACCTTGCTCAGAAGGGTGGCACCAAAGTATTGCATCTTCTATTACATTTGTATGGAGAGGGCACAGACCTGAAGATTCAGGATCATTAGCATAATGACTTTTAAATTACAATAATAATGAAGTTCCTTTACCAAGCTCTGAGTAAAAATTCCCAAAGTTGATTGCAACACAAACGAGCTCTATGTTAATTTCTATTTGCTGATAGTCAATAACCTCACTGAATGCCACTGGAGATTTAAAGCTAAAGAAATGTAAAAGACGATACTTGAGCTTGCACAGTCCTTAAAAATACTTGGGTGTCTATCCCTCACTGCCTAAGGTGCAACACCTTCCCAAAATTGTATATTGTATGTTGCATAATGATATTTTACCTAGACCACTCAAAAGCTGTAGCATCCAGTCAGGCTGGGTTTTGTCTGAACTCCTGATTTAGGCTGGGTTCCCAGAGGAGTGTGCACACACATCTATTGTATCCCACCGAGCTGTCGTTGATGATAAGTGGGACTACTTGTGGCAGCACAGCCAAGCAGGTGCCAGCAGCGTTTGCAATGTGATACCCAGGCAAACCTGTGTAACATTTGTGCAAAGCGGAGGCTGGTAACAGCCTTCCCTACCCCCCCGGCCCCAGCGAGAACTGTGGTATAATGTTAACATAAGCAAATGCAGTGTGACTTGAGCAATGTTTAACCCATTTTTTTACCAAAGAAATCCCAATTCAATTTTATCATGAACGTCACCGTGGACAAAAAGTACTCATATTTAACCATCCTGTCAATTTAAGCCATGTAACACTAAGAAATCACAGACTGATTGACTCTTGACTACCTGTCTTAGAAGCCCAGAGCCCTCCTGGAAAGCAGGAGCAGGATTTCAGCAGGGTACGGATTTCACACCAGTTGATAAAACAACAATGACACTGTGCAGGCATGGGAATATAAGGCCAAGATCTGCCTTTCTGTAGGAAAGTCTTGATAGTACACCAGAAAAAAGAGAATGTGTCTTTTTAAAGGACCCCTGGACTGGTTTCATGCAAAAGGGGTCCGGTTTGTTCACTCAGACAACTCTGTACAACAGGCAGAGGCAGAGAGGCACACAGAGAGATTCACTTCAAAAGAGTGACTTCAAAAGCTCCTTCCCAATCCAAAGCAAAATGCTAATCCCCGCACCACCCACACTCCTCCCTCCTGGGTTGGCTCCTGACTGGCTGTGGGGGCACAGCCAACAGGTACCCCACAGGTACCCCGGCACCAGGGCAAGGGCAGAGCCACGCACACCCTGAGCCTGCCCCAGCTGCTCACCATCCCATGGAGCTTCTGACAATGCTGACACGAAGCTTCTGAAAGTTTCATGAAGCCTATTATCTCCATTTGCTTGGTCTTCATGATTCTTAAATTTTGTTTATATGCAAAAGACTGAAATCACCGTGCTTATTTGAATAATCCCCAAATCAAATGAAGGAGTACTGGGTTTAGCCAGGTATCAGTGTCTCAAAGTAACTCAGCTGAGTAGCACAGCTCTCCACTGGCACTGCACATACTCACATGCCTCTGCAGCACAACACACTGCTAGATGGAAATTAGATTTTTATAGCACCACTGTTACTTCCGACTCATATATAGGTCAAATTTCCCAAGTTCATGAAGGGTTTCAGTCCTTCCCTGACCTAAGAGCAGCTGTGATTAGGGGAGGACTTTGTGTTTGTCTGGGTTGAGAGGTTAATGGCTACTCCATAGACACGTTTTTTTCAGTGAACTGGCAGGTCATTTTATCAGATGATTTGCGGGTGTTTTGCAACACTTAGAGATAACTCTGTGGAGTACTTCTGTCTGAGCTTCTTCTGACTCTTTTCTTCCTTAAACTGCATCAGATAAATCAGAGAAAGCAGGCAGGTGAGATGTTCATGGACTAACCATAGGATGCCAAACTTTGCCCTTTCAATTTCCACATAGTAAACTTCTCCAAATAAATGTCAAATGTAGTTCGGTGCTTGTTAAAATTATATTAAAATCCTAGCCATAAAAAACTTTAACCTTTCAGATATCTCAAGACAGTCCATTTTGATGAACATCACAGCAGAGCTTCAAAGTTCACACCTTCACAAAACATGAACATGATGGTAGAATAATGAATCTCCTACGAAAGAAAACAAGTCTTCATTCCTACCTGAGACTTCACTCACTTAAACTGTGTAAATCATTACACTGAGAAAGGAATAGCTCGTGTCACCTATTTTTCTCTACTGAACACACTCTTCACCTTGTCTAATGAAAATACTTTTCCAAGCCTCGTGCTCCAAGATGAGTCCTTATCTTCTGCTACCAGATAAAGAGCTACTGGTTCAAACAGACAGTGACCATGCAACCACCTACATGTTAATCCAAATGTTTTTCTTTAAGGTCACAAGCTTACTGTCTGTTTTTCCTGCAAGTCCTCACAGGACATGGAAACAGCATCTACCTTACTACATAAGCTGCCCCCAAGCATTTTGGAAGAACCAGGAGTGGCTTTTCAGGAGATACACTGCAGCAAAATCAGTCACTTTCATTTTCCGGAAGCAGAAACGACCTCAAGCCTGCAAACACAAGGGAGAGCACGGCTTGCTCTTCCAAGGCCTTGCTGCACACTGTGGCTACTTACAGCAAAACAAACACTGCTGGGATTATGCCACAGTTTGATTATTACTTTTCTACTAATCTCCCCAAGTGTGATATTACATACCTAGTACTTTGAGCTTTTTTTTTACAAAAATAACACAAATCTTAGTTTTAGTTTGCAGAGAGAGGCGGCAAGGAAAGTATCTGGCTAAACTGTTGAAAGTCAACAGAAATATGGGATCAGATCCACAGTAAACTTTATAGAGTGGCACCTGCAGAGGAAATTACTCATTGCATGATTGATGCCACAATTAGAGGCATAAAAAGTAATTCCATGGTAAACATGCAACTGAGCAGAAAAAGTAGAATATCCTAAGATCATGTATGTGCCCACATAAAAATCCATATTGGACAATATGGAACAGTCTTTACACACACACAGACACAACTTCTCCAATGAAGCTAATGGCACAGTATTCCTCCCTCTCCCTTTCTTTCCTGCTCGGCAACAGCCCCGTTTTTGGGGCTGCAATAGGCCAGTATCTGCCCCTAGTGCCATTAGCCACGTTACACAGCTATCACAGAGCCATAACTCACTGCTTTCAGAGCTGCCATTTCCCACAGGAGTGCGGGCCAGCAATGCAAACCAGCACAGCTCCACCAGCAGCACATCCACCTGGGCCACACCAGCTCTGGCCTGAGGTCTAAGGATCTACCAGCCAAACCTCTGGGTACCCAGAAGGGAGTAAATGTGTTTTGTTGCTGAAAAAGCAGAGATATCAAATCTCAACTCATTTTTTTAGAGAAAAAAAAAAAATAGGGAGGGGAGACAGCATTACAGATACATGTGCGTTCCCTACAATTTTCCAAGTTACATCATCTACTACCTTTATGGAACCACATCAGAAAAGCTCCAGAAAAGGCACCACCTCAGCTGAGGGAATATGCACCCTTCCATGCACACTCATATTTATTTACCCTTGTGATCCACATTTACTAAACAACTTCAGTGCACCACTTCAATCCACAGCACATGGGCTTGATACATTTTTGTGGTTCCTCTCCAAAAATTTCATATAAATTGCTGCTTCAGGAAACCAAAACCTGCACAATAAGCTGCCAGAGTGTTATTTCTGCCCATGCCCCCATACTGGTCTGACAAGCAGAATCACGCGCTCAAACGCTTGCTTACCTGAGACTGACACTTTCATAAGGGCTTCCAGGGGTCTGTTGTTGTCCAGATCACGACTGAGTTTGAGTTCCCCAGTGGCAGAGTCCAAAAGGAGCAAGTTTAATTCATTGCCTTGCACAAAAGTGTAGGCCAGGCTGTCAGACACATCGGGATCGTGAGCTGGGATCTTGCCAATCACGCCAGAGGGAAAGCTGTTGGACTTGTTGGTCACGTAGTTATTGAAGAGGATCTGGAAGTCCTGCAGCACAGGTGGGTTGTCATTCTGGTCCAGGAGGCGGATGTGCACAGTTGCTCTGCTCACAAGAGGGGCTGAAGTGGCCTGCACCACAATAACGTACTCCGTCCGGCTCTCATAATCCAGGTCCATTAGGGCTGTGAGGTCTCCATTGAGCAAGTCAAGTTGGAAGACCTCGGGGATGTTCCCCTCTACAATCTGGTACATGATCTGTGCATTGGTCCCTTCGTCGGGATCAGCTGCACTGATCCGTGCCACAATAGAGCCCACGGGACTGTTTTCCTCCACAAAGATATCAAATTCATCCTTCTCAAAGACAGGAGGGTTGTCGTTGATGTCCAGCACAGTCACCTGGATGTCCACAGAGGCTTTCAGTGGTGGGCTGCCCCTGTCCACAGCAAAGGCCCGCAGGCTGTAGACAGCCACGTTCTCACGGTCCAGCTTGCGCAGTGTGCGTATCACTCCAGAAGTGGGTTCGATGTAGAAGTCTCCATCTCCATCGTCACCACCCTGGAATGTGTAGAGGAGACGGCCATTGAGGCCGGAGTCACGGTCAGTGGCAGACAGCTGCAGGACACTGGTGGAGAGCGGCACGTCCTCAAAAACCGAGCCCTGGTAGCGGTCACGCAGGAAGCGGGGCGCGTTGTCATTGGCATCCAGGATGAGGATCTCAACATACGTGGTGTCTGATTTCTGGGGGATGCCATTGTCATGGGCTGTAATGGCCAATGTGTAGGAGGCCTGGTCCTCATAGTCCAGCTCCATCAGGGTGGTGATGGTGCCTGTGTCAGGGTCAATGCGGAACTGGGGGATGTTATCATCCAAGATATAAGTGATTCTTGCATTCTCCCCCGTGTCTTCATCGGTGGCACTGATGGTGACAATGGAGGTGCCAATAGGCTTGTCCTCACTGACACTCACTGTGTAGTGGGAGCTCTGGAAGACTGGGCGATGTGTGTTGGCATCTGTGACATTGATGAAGACCTGGACGGTGTCAAAGCGAGTGCCATCAGAGGCAGTGACTGTGAGCACATACTGCCTTTCTTGCTTGTAATCCAGGGGCAAGGCCAGTGTGATCAGCCCCCCTCCACTCTGACTGGTAATGGCAAAACGATTCCTGGTGTTGCCACTGGTGATCTGGTAAGTCACAACACTGTTGACATCCCTGTCCACTGCTGTCAGGGTCAGGACACTGCTGCCCACAGCTGCATCCTCGTTCAGTCTGAGGTGATACACCTTCTCTGTGAAGGTGGGGTTGTTGTCGTTCACGTCCAGGACAGTGATGGACACGCTGGCTGAGGAGGTCATGACTGGCACACCATGATCCCTGGCCTCCACCCCAAAGTGATAGTTTTCCACAGTCTCTCGGTCCAGCTCTGCAGCCACAGTGATCCACCCTGTGCTGTTGTTGATTTGAAAAGGGAACCCAGAGTCACCTGCTACAGGGGCACCTCCAGTGGATGGTGCCATCTCTATGAGTTTGTACTCCAGGCGGGCATTCTCTCCGGAGTCAGCATCCACAGCCTGGATGTGCAGCACTGAGTAGCCCAGAGGAACATTCTCCAGCACCGTGGCCTGGAAGGGAGTGCTCACAAAGATGGGGGCATTGTCATTCACATCCACGACTTGCACCGACACCATGCCACTGGAGTTGATCAAAGGAGGTCTGCCCCCATCCTGGGCTTTGATCCGGAGTGTGTACTCCCGAATAGTCTCATAATCCAGAGGATTGATCAGGTCGATGGCACCAGAGAAAGAGTGAATGTAGAACTGGCCTTTCAGGTTGCCGCTCACAATGCTGTAGTGCACCTGGGCATTGCTGCCCCGGTCCCGATCTGTGGCCTGTACCTGCAGTATCTGGCTGTTCACCGGGGCATCCTCTGGCACTTGGACCAGGTAGCGCTTCTCACTGAACTGAGGGTAGTTGTCATTCTCATCCTCTACAGTGATGTGCACCATAGCTGTGGCGCTGCGTGGTCCTGGATCCTTGCCCTGGTCATTGGCTTCCACCACCAGGTGGTACTCAGAGACCTCCTCACGGTCCACCGAGGCTCGGGTCCTCACAACCCCGGAACGTGGGTCAATCTCAAAGACTCCATCACCAGCTCCTGGCTCCAGCAGGCGGTAAAGCATGTTGGCATTGGCTGGAGCATCACCATCAGTGGCACGGATGGTCAGCACCTCATAACCCACCTCCAGGTTCTCGCGGATGCTCTCCCGGTACTCAGGCTGCTCAAACACTGGCTCATGGTCGTTGGTGTCACTCACGGTCACCGTCAGATAGGTGGTGGCCGAGCGGCGGCGTGGGGAACCGTGGTCAGAGGCGGTCACCTTCAGCACGTGGGTGTCCTTCGTCTCCCGGTCAAGGCTGCGGGCAGTGACCACACTGCCCGTCTCGGAGTCGATGGAGAAGTAGTCATTGGAGCGTTCGTCAAAGAGCGCCTCCATGGAGTATGCCAGCCGGCCGGCTTCCCCCTCGTCGGGGTCCTGGGCCCGCAGCACGATGACCGCCGTGCCGGCCGGCTCGTTCTCGGGGATGGAGACCTGGTAGCTGGGCAGCTGGAACTGCGGGGGGATATTGACGCTCCGCGCCCGCCGCGCTCCCCGCCGC
>WBMZ01016644.1:0-28397 GCA_013400975.1 Atrichornis clamosus | reverse complement strand
GGGTGTGAGGGGCGGTGAGCGGTGCGAGGGGCGGTGCGAGGGGGGGTGAGCGGTGTGAGGGGCGGTGCGAGGGGCGGTGTGCGAGGCGGTGTGCGGTGTATGAGAGGCGGTGTGCGGTGTGAGGAGCGGTGTGAGGGGCAGTGAGAGCGGGGCGCGGTGTGAGGGACGGTATGAGGACGCTGTGAGGGGCGGGAACTTTTAAAAACATTTCTAAAGATTCAAAGAACTTGATTTAGTGAGTTTACCCTCTTCAGATCTTACCCTCTTCAATCTCAAGTATCTGTTTGAGACAAGCAAAACATTGGCATTCACAGGCCGTCTTTAAAGAAAACCATGACCTTAACAAACATGGATGTTTTACACAACAAAGATATTTAAAAATATTTTTTTTACTATCTATTTTGAACCTTCGACATATCATCATAACCAGTTTGAGACTTCTGGTCATTGCATACTAACACAAGGCCTTTTTTCCACATCAGTTAGCAGAATGATTCTCCTTCCCATTTTTCTTTAGAACCTGTTCAAAACTTGAAAGCATTAAAAATACCTCATGATACTTCCTATTTCTATGTTATTTTATTATTTCACCATCCTATTTCTACATTATTATTTCACCATCTTTTATTGCCTATACATTGCTGATAAAATTTACATTCAAAGATTTTTATCTTGAAGAGTTGGTTATGTTGTTCCTGCTGTCTATACCTTACTGAAATTGCATTTTTGTCTAAGATACAGTAATTTTCGTATCAATCACCTATCATGTCATAAATACAGGAGGGAAACAGCATGAGCAGGAAGGATGTAAGTGCTAGGAAAAGACAGCAACAAAGCTGCTGAGTGAAGTCATATTAATGTTATAAAAAGTAGTCTGTCATTGTCTGTAGGCTTTAGAGAAGATAGTTAAATTAAACAAGACATTTGAAAGACTCAGACAATTTATTTTAAAATTCTTGAGTAATTTAAGTAACTGCCCCTGCATTTCAGTGTACAAAACTGACTTAAGTATTGATTATTGCTCTGGGTGCTTAAAGAAGAAACTTAGTGCTTAGACAATGACATAAAAGGGCATAGAGATACTCACAAGCTCTTGTTCTTAATGTAGAAGAAAGAATCCCTTTGAATCAGCAATGGTTTCAAAACTGTCTCAATACTTGTGATGCATACTATCCAAAACACATCTGCAGCCTACCAATGAGTGACTTGTACTCTGAAATGCAGCCCAGGGCACCGTTACCTGCCAGACACAGAGATTTCTCTCTGTTGTGAGAAGTTACATGCAGAGCAGAAAAAGTTTCAGCCTCTCCTCTTTGCTTCCAGGCCTGTAAAAACTTACTACCACATTCTACAACCACAACAATGCAGAATTAACAAACTCATCTAACTTATCTAGTGCATAATATTAATATTAAGGAGTTATACTACTTAACCTGTATAAATGTTTCAAAGAATTTATTAAAAATACCCACCAGTCATAATGTTTTAATTATCAAGTATTTCATCACTTCAGTCAAAAGATCTGATTTTGTCATTCAGAAAATGTAGCCTGAATTTAATCTGTTCTTGAAAAGCTGTGGTATGAAATTAACCCTGTAGCCTCAATGAAGTCTTCTCTCCTTCAGCTGCACCATAATTTCATCCTTAATTAATACAGAATGTCCATAAAACAACATTTGTGTTAAACATATATTTTCAAAGCGGTACCATGAGTGATAAAATTTGATGCCAATGAGAATGGCATTCAAAACTGCAGTGAACTGGAAACATCCATTATTTTAATTTGTTGCTTAAAAAATACATATAATTAGTTTTAGTAGGTTTCAGTTAAAAATTTCTGGCTCAAGCAGATTATTCATGTGTGATTTTACAATATTTTTCTTGTACAGTTTACTGTAATTATTTTCCTCCTTAAATAAAATAACAACAATTCAGTGACAGTGCTAATGAAATATGGTGCACTGTGTTTAGATCCTGTCTTTGACAATGAAGACCTCTAAACAGCTAACATGTCTTCTGACCCTGTTTTTATTGCCTCCATTCACAGCAAAGAGTCTAGCTGCTTGAATATCCTGCCAGAGTTGAAGTACCTGCTGGAAATGACAAAGGACCTGGTTTTCAAAGTAGTGTTCATTAATGGCTTTTCTTATTATGTATGAGGCTTTTTGTGTGATTAATATCCAATTTTAAAATAACTCTACTGTGAACTATTACTCAGTAAAATTTTCTGAATCCTGTCTGTGATTACTATCCTCCCAGAGTTCAGGTATTTTACAATGAAATATAACAGCTGGAAGTAGATACAGCTAATCTGGAATTATTCACTCAACTAACTTCTTCACGCTTTCATTTTCCGTATTTAAAAAGAAAAAAAATTCAGTTAAGGAATTATCTTTTAATGTGTACCATCTATGTTGTAAACCATGCTGTGGATGAAGAAATTTTCATCACAAATATTGGCAATTTCTGGAACCTGTCAGTGGCTATAATATTTTGGTTTACAATACTGGTACCTCCGTGTCTCTAGAAAGATGTGAAGGTGATGGGCAGGTGGGGCAGAAGGTGGTTCGTACCACGATCTTAGTCTGTCCCTAAGCAGACAAGACAAAAAGGTGCCTCTGTGAGTGTGTGTGAGTGTGTGTGTGTGTGCTGGGGAGTGAGACTGGAGAGCAGCAGCAGAGCACTACCAGCACTCGCTCTTTTGCTGAGTGCTCTGCTCCGTGGCTGAAGGAGACGGCCACGGACACACTGCTCGCGGTTCCTGCCTCAGGGAGGGGAACCCGGCCGAGCCAGAGCTGCCTCTATTGCCGTGGGCTGGGTTAGTTTGATCTGCAGGCAGCTGCTGAAACTATAACTCATAATGGCAAAAAGATTTTTCTAGATTGCTGTAAACATGTTCTGCTTTGCTGTGCTAAAGCATTTCATCACAAAAATGAGTTCTTTAGGAGATTCTGAAAGCAAGATATGAAAGTAGAAAAAAAATGGTTAACCCTGTGACTTATTTGGAATTATTGTTGGATCTCAACAATTAAAAAAAAGTGAGAGGTGGAATATAAAAAGAGGATGTGATTAAGTTGAATCAGAAGAAGGGGGAAATTAAGTAAAAAAAGTGGAAGAGAAGATAGACTAAGAAACCGGTAGGGGTTTAGAGCACAACAGCCACCTTATGGGTGACTACTGTTGGCTTGAATTTTTAAAGTAGAAAAAATGAAAGGACATCCAGTCTAAAATAGATCTCTCTGATCGTCAATTCTGTATGTATGAGGCAGGAAATAGTTTTGAACTGCAGCAATTTCCTCCCTAGAAATGCAACTTACTTTGCAAATATTAAAGTCGATAGTGCTGTTTGTCTCTGCCCATAAGCATCTAGCCTGAAGTGTATGATGGCAATTTTGGTTGGGGAATTAAATTCTTTCAAAATGATCTGCAGGAGAGATAACAAAAGAACCCTACTCTGAAGTGCTTGGTTGGTAGTAAGGGGTTTTCATATTCATATTACTCTCCCACAGCAGAGAAATACAGATTTTTCAGTTTATTTGCCTGTTTGTTACTGCACAGAGTGGAGAGCTGAAGTTTCATTACTTACCACACAAGGCAGTTGTGTAATACGGCTCTGGTGTGCTACCTGAAGCATTAATGTTTAGTACCATTGTACATCTGTTCCAAGAATTCTTGGGAAAAGCGTGGGAAATTGGTTTAAATAAGAAATTGTAAGTTCATGTTGTTGATTTCTTACATTATTAAATATAATTTACCATTTCTTTTTAATTTTTTCTTCCACCTTCTTTACTTCATTACCTCTGTCACTTGTTATATCTTTAAACCAGAAGCTGTTATGAATGGAAACCATATTTACTTAGTACTTGTCAGAGCACCTTGTTCTTGACAGGCAGCCCTTTCACCTCAACACTGCCACTGCACCAACTTAGATGTCTAAACCAAATCATATGTAATGATTTCATTTATTTAGACATTTTTCTATTTTCATTTACTTAGATTTTGTTTCCATTGGAAATTACTAGACTGGTTTGTCTGAGTGCAAAGAATGAATGAGAGAATCATCCTTCTGTGACCATGGGAGAGTGCAGTTGAAATCTCTTGCTTTTCATGCTGTCCTCACTCTCATTTCCTGATCACACAAATACCAGACTTCAGGGATGTTCATTTGATGCTGGGGATAGATTTCCTTTAATGGTAGTGATCTGTGAATGACTAAATTAAGAATAGAATTTATATTGTAAGCGTTCTATGTATTTTCAGAATGTGTTTTTTTCTATAACAGAGACAGATGTGGGAAAGCCTGGGGCAGACACAGAATTTTAGTTGTGGTAAAGAGACAATAGTCATAGAAAATGTCCTGACTGGTGCTCTCAGTGTTCTGGAACTCTTCATATTTCCTCACAATTCCACCTTCTACAGGCAGGTTATTAGCTGATTGCAAAGTTTGAAAAGTCACTTGGCAGGAACAAGAATCAACATGTTCCCAAGCAGACTGTCTGATCTAATCTAGTTAACAGTTATTAACATAATTATACACCAGACATAGTCCACATCTAAAAGAAGCAGTTAACATGCAGACATATGGAATACCTTCCTCATGTATCATGTTTTAAATCATATCTCTCTGTTGTTAAAACATTGCTCATGACTCCACAGTGCTTTCCCTTATTTATCTTATTTCCATTACTGCTTGTTTCCACATGTCAGAATTACTAAATTGTGGCTATTGGTATAAACTGATACTGGCTTTACATCTGGCAATTGAGTGGTGAAATACTGCTGCTGTTTTCTTAAACTCAGTGATAGATGGGCAATACCTTTTTCAGTGGAGTCAATATAGCTGGTTTTAGATGCTGCAGGAGCCCAATGGAGACAACAAATATTTTGGTGCTGGTATATGGCTTATTTTTTATTAATACAAAATATGCTTCAATTTCTCTCACTCTTAGCTTTATTTTCTGTTTTATAGTAGTTCAACACAGAGTTAATAATGTTAGAGAAAACATTATTGTTAGGTGTCTAAAGTAAGGAGAAGTGAAGGTAGCCATATTTTCAGTGGGTTTTGTATTGATACAATTGTTCACTAGTGCATATATTATGTATCTGACAAAATCTGTAGGATAAGTCTGCCTTCACTTCTGTAAAACTTGCCTGTTTCTTGTAGGAAACCTGACAAGTTCAAGTCCTAGTTCTGATCTGGATGCCAGTTGTTTCATAGACTACAAGAGAAAAAGAAGTGTCCAGGCAGTGAATGATGGTGCTGGAAGGTAAAGGTTAATATCATTAAAGAGAGGAACCTTACTGGCTAATTTTAATTATAGATTGTTTTTTGTTCACAGAAGGACTAAAAAGATATACCTTTGTCTTCACATGTTTTATCACCTAAAGACTTGTGTTTAAAAGAGTATTGCTGGGTATAGGAATAAGTGAATCAATTCTAAATAATTAGATTACATCACACTGAGTTGTATGGAAGCCTTCCACAAATTTCACTATTTCTGTCATATCATAACAGCAGCACTTCTTTCCTCAAAGGTTTTACATGAGAATTCACTGCATTTTGTTCTTGTTCATCATGAGTTTGCAGTCTCACCCTCAGAAAGGAGTTAAATAGTGGGAAGCAAAGGATAGAAAATTACTTTTTGATATCTTGTAGTTTTTACAAGTTGTCTGCGGTTGAGCTCCTTGGAGCTGGCCAACTCCAATCACTTGCCATCTGTTGATTTTTCTACACAAGCACAGAAAAGCAACCTTTTGTGTCAGAGTGACAAACTGCTAGAGGCATATGACAGTCAGGAATAAATGGTCATTCTTTACCATCCACAAATTCACACTGGACCCATTTGTGAACAGGAAATGTACCTTTTTCATGGCAGGTAGTAACTGATGCAAATTCTCCAGTAAGTTCCATTGGAATAGCAGCTTTCTAATGAGTTGTGATTGCAGGACACTCGCTGGAAGCTTGTCAGGGAGCTGGAAAATGGAGGGAAATAATTGTGAATTGCCTCTGCTCCTGTTGGGATTGGGATAACATTGTAGCAGTGTGGAGCTAGAATGTATTTGCTGTATTTACACAGAGCAATTAAAATGAAAGTTCAACAAGAGGAAAATGTTATAATAATTGATAGTCTTTGAAGAATGTAAAAAAAACTATACAAAGGTGCTAAAATTGAATAATCAGAATTATTTCAGTATCTGTTGTTGCAGTAGTTATGGGCAGATTGATTGTGCAAGCTTGATATAGTCTGTCTTTCAAAGTATGGGCTGAGGTTGAGAGTAAGTAACTGCGTGTCTCCTCTCTGGTTGCCGCTCCAGTAGCTTTTTCAAGGGCAATGTTGTGCAGAGTGGGTGCGTCCTTCTGTCTTGTAAGGTGCCAGTCACTCGGAAGAAAATAAGGAGAACACAGAGGAATAAGGATTCCTCTCTTTTCTCCGTCAGGCTACAGAGTAGGATCCGTATGTATGGGCACTCATACATACTGTGCTGTGTAAAAATTATGTGTTGCAGACTGGGGAGATAGAATTCCCCCTCTTAGGGAAGCATTGCCTCTTTGTGGTCTTTGTTGCATGCTGTTGGAAAGGGCAGGAAGTGATGTACTGTGTTCCCTGTACTGTGTTTACAGGGAAAAGGAAATGTTCTGTACTCCTGATGCACAGCATGGATGAACTGCTGCTCAATGAGGGCCATGGTGCAGCCGACCCCAGCATTGTGGGACTGCGGAGCTGGCAAGTTTGATGGGCTGAGCCAGCTCTGCACAGCTCCTCTGAGCACACAGGCTTTGTGAACTGCACAGCCCACATACCCCTGTGCACCACTCAGACAGTTCCATGCTGCACAGAAATCTTCATCTCAGTACGTTTGTCCCCATCACAGGATAGCAGCTCTAGTGTTGTAGGAATATAGTCCCGATGGTCCCATGATTTACAGCCAGAGTTTTTGTCCCTCTCTCACCAGAGCAGGATAATGCTCCTTGCACAACACTTCCTGTGCCCTTGGACCTTGGTGCCTTGGATCACAGCGTGATCTTGTTAACTCCACCATATCTAGCACATCCTTTTAAAACCACTTAGATTACAGGAAGTTAATCACTGAGACAAGGAAAGTTACATGGCAGCTAGATCTACAAAAAATAAAGACAGAAAGAGCCCTTTCAGAGTGATTTGCATTTTTGTACAGTTTGTCCAGTCAGAAGGCTCCACTGAAGACTGTGTTCTTAGGTTTCAAGTTTGGTTTCAAATGTGGGTCATCTTCAACCTTGTTCAAACAAATGCACTCAGAAGTTTACTCATGTTATATGGGAAAAGCTTAAAAAAGCAGATGAGAATGGTTTTTCTTAGTGTTTTTGAAGGGCCTCATCAAAATTCATAACTGATAAACAGTGGAACAGGATGGATGTTGCAGAGAATCGCAGTGGTGTGAAAGGAATAGGGAACAGAAATTCCTTTGCAGCCCTTAGTATGTCAGGCATGAGCAGGGATAACATACCTATAAAATCTTAAATTTTTTGTGTTTCCATGTCTGAATATTTAATAAGGTCAGCAAGCTAGACAAATTCAAACTAAATGCCTCTTTGGCAATTATGAATGGCCTTATCCCTGTTTCACTGTATGGGATTATAATTGTGTAGAATGCTTGGAATTGGATAAATACTCTTCTAAAAAAACAGAGTAACCTCTCTGGATGAGGGACAGCTTTAAATAGGATCTGGATCAATAGGAGTGCTGGAGAATTTGCAGCCAAATTGAAGAAATTTATGTTTTTTTCCCTTATTAAACCCTTATGCATAAGGATTGAGTTTTGAGCAGTGGATAGATTATCAACAGCAGTAATCCAGAATTTCATGTGATATGATGATATCAGTTTCCTGAACCTCCCTGGCTGTTCTGCGATTGCACAGACAGATTCTGGATTTACTTAGTTATTTGAATACTTCTAGACTATAGTCAAATGAACTGTGCTACAGTGCAGAGTTATAAGGCTTAGCAATAAGGCTTTTGTAATGAGACTTTGGAGTTAAGTCCTAATGGAGATCAGTTTCTTCTCAGTGTGTGATTGTATTTGCCAGTGAGTAGGTGGATAATTCATTTCACAATCTTAGTAGTTGAGAAAAATTAACCCATATGTGACTTTAAGTGCCAGCTGAAAATTACCACATTACATATCCTGCTACTTGTCTAATTGTTTTACACATCATTCACATACAATTGAACAGACTAGAAGGTGTATCGTATGTGTAAAGATGTTTACTAATATTTGGGGTGCCCTGAAGCAGTAAGGAGGTACAGTGCCTGACATCATTGGCCTGCTCTAGGACTAGGGCTGGTCAGTGAACCAGCTGACCCTGACAAGCTGATCCAGCCCTTTAGATGTCTGCAGAAATGCTACTGCTGCAGCCTCCCAAAAGGATGACTGCTTTGCTTTTTACAGCACTATCCATTTCTACTGGCGTGACAAAAAAAAAGGCTGACTTTGTTTCTTCCCAAAACAGAATGGTGCCCTTTGCACCAATAGCCTGTGGGCAGTTGTACCAGGCAGCTGCCCTGGCCTTGCTGGTTATTCTGCTGCTGCACCTATTCCATTCTTTTGTACCCACTTTGACTCTTTAGACTAACCACAGAAGCAAGAACTTTCTATTTTTGCCATTTACTACCATACTTTCCCAGGGAACACTGCTGTGCTGGGTGCTGGTCCGGTCCTGTGTTCACAAGGGCTATGAGCAACACCTGACATTTCAGCTGCCCACATTAATTTACCTGCCCTCATTCTGTGGCAGCACTCCCTGTGTCTTTAAATGATGTGAAGGAGTTGAATCGACTTTACATATGGTTTGAGCAGATAGAAACGCTTTGAACATAGAAAAGAGAACCAAAACCTTGGTATGACATATAAATGCCCATGTTCATGGGCAGGTATGTGTGATGGTTTCTCTGAAGAAACTGTTGCATTCTCCTTTTAAAACACCATAAAATATTCCTGTTCCAATACTTGTCCTCACAACCCCCTGTAGAGCTTGCCACAGGTGTGATTAATTCCTCAATTTTCTTTTTCAATTTCACTCTTTTTTTTCAAACTACATCCCACAGACAAGGGTAACTGTTGTCTTAATTGTTTGCAGGAGCCATGTCACTGAAGATTTAGTGTGCTCATTGGCAAAGTACTTTAGTAAACATCATCATCATTCTTTCTTTGAATTACTAAATCATTTTGCTATCGGGAAAGAGCCTATTATAAAATATTTGCAGTGACACCGTTTGCAGTGGAAGAGCAAATGCTTTGTCCTTAGCAGGACTCATTTCAGTAGAAATAGGGATTAAAAAAATGTTAATCTTTTTGCCCACGATATTACTTTTTCATTGTTCTCTGACTTTGGTATGAAGTTTCATATACCTGCATGTTCCAGTCTGAGGACACGTGTGATCCATCTAGGATGTACAGAAGTTGCCTTTTAAATTGGCAATGTGAGCAAATCTAGGAAGAACAAGAAACTTGATTAACAACTGGAGTATATACTCAGCTTCCTGGAGAGGCTTTGCAGCCTCCTCCAGGTCCCATACTAATGAAGCTGTATGTTTAACAATAAACAAAGCAAACCAAAGCTTTCCTTCCCAAACTGTGCCACTTAGGCCTTTGGGGTTACCAAATCCATATGAAGTGTTTCAGAGAAGTGCATTGTCGTGACAGTGTTTCCAGTGACAGACAACACAAGTTATCAGCACGTAGCTGTTCCCATGCTCCTTCCTTCAGTGCAAGACACACATACAACAATCCAATGTAACTGTTACCAGTCTGCTTTCTTAAATCTCCTTCGTATTCTGTAAGTTTCCCTGGCCAGACAATTACTTTCCTGAGTGAAAGCTGAAACATATTAATATAATTAGATAAATGAAATCAGTGTAAATTCTGGTTTAATCTGATGGTTTAATCTGTTGTCCAATATGCTTTTTCCTTCTCTCATGAACTGTAATATTCTCTTGAGTGGAATATACAAGTAATCCACCCATTTTGCAGTTCTCCACTGACCTTTGTCAAGAACCAAGCGAACACTTTCTCACTCCTGTCCACCATGGTGGCAGCTGCACATGCAAAGCAGAATGCTGGAACAGCAATACGGTGTGAAGCCTGCAGCACGGTGAGTCTCTTCACTTGCTTGCATTGCAACGGTGTTTCTCAGGCACAGATCCTCAGTCCTGCATGTTATTGATGGCTCTGATTTATTTCCCAGTGTTTATACTTCAGTTGTTTTCATCTTACCTTTTGGCTTTTGAGGCATAAGTACAACTGGTATAAATGAGGCCCAGTCCTGTCCAACAAAGGGAAATAGAGACCAGTTCTAAATGGGTGGTTAGGTTGAAGTATGTAACACATGGGATCTTCTTTCATAGTTTTTATTTCTTTACTTTGTTTATTTAAATTAGTTATATATGAATTTGGTTTAGCAGAGCCTGCTGTTCCCTGTTCTGAAGGGATACTTGGATATACAGCCCACTGTCCACCTGATGTACATTTGTTAGTGCAAGATGGATGGTACATTATCATGACTATACCTTTCCTAACCTCCTTTTCAATATCAAACCAACTGATATTAGAACCAGATATAAGGAGCATATGAGGCTTATGTACTATAATAAACTATTGGAGAAGTTGCATTTAAGTAGAGGGTCTAGTGCAGAAGTAGCAAGTCAGCTTAAAGAAGAAGGAGGCACCCACTGTTATACATGAGAGTGATTGATCTCAGCCAATGCTTGTTACAGAACAAGTAATGCATTTTAGTTGTATTTGCTGATACAGTACAAATTTCTTGTGCTCTATGTCTATTATTTTTCCAGAAAGTGATGCATCCCTATGGAATGCTGCATTTGGTTTCTGTCCAGGTGCAGTCATTGCATGGGAGATGTGGGCATTCAGGGTGTTCTAAGACATGGAGGAATAAAAAATATACTTTTCCAGCTTTCTTTTTTTCTCTTTTCACCAGAAAAGAGAATGTAACTGTTCCATAAGAAGGAGTAAAATGAAATTATACTAAATTCTCACAAAACATTGTTAATTTTTGAGCAAACATTAAACATATGCAAACTAGGAAAATGTAATTAATCCTTTGCCATAAACACCCTCCTTTACAACATGCAAAGTTAACAGAAAAATAAAGTATGACTGATTTTCTGTGTTTCAGCTCTCCATCTGTAGGGTTTACTTTCTAGGGACTTAAAGATTTGCCTTCTTTCACTGGAGAAATGCCTGGTATTTCTGTCTTCCTACTATATACACTCTATCTGCTGAAAGAGCTGATACAAGTCTCAGAGACGTAGTGCTGTGGCACAGAATCAGATCAAATTTGTCTTTCTGGGGTTAGTCTAAAAGTCTTCTAGAAAATTCCAGTCACATGTTTTAAGCATACCTGGTTAGGTTTTATGAAAAGAGCACAGCTAGGATGATTGCACTAGCATGTCTAATTGTGATGTAATTATCAACACTACCCTTAATTAAAATGCCATAAAGAAAGCTAAATAAATATTACTTTTTTTTTGATGGGGTAGAAAACCTAATAAGAGTAAAAAGAAAACACTGTACTTTTTGAAAATACATGCATTTTAAACCAGTGAGTGCCCTGTAAGTTGTACGCATCTCAATACAAAATATTTAGAATCTCTAATAAAGCAATGGCATCTTTGGGTAATGGAAGTCACAAAATATCACTTTGATGCTAATTGTGAGCGAATGAAGAACCTTGCTGCTGATTTCTGCCTTCCAGGCAGACGGTCACTTCTCCCCGTCGATGGCAGTGTTTGGAGAGGTTTCTAAGGGGGGCAGAGCCAGCACTGAGTCCTTCCCTCACCTCTGCCTCACGGCCAGAAATGAATCCCTGCACTCTGTGCGCGGGAACGTTCCTCTTTCCTCCCATCCAGCCTTACCTATGACAAACTTTCCAGCGCATCTCTGTGACAGCCTTCCCCAAGCCCTTTACCTGCTGTTGTTGACAGCTACAGGAATCTACCTGTAGCTACAAAGTCATGTTTGCCTTGTTTTTCAAAAAGTTTATTCATGTTTATGTTATCTTTTGTGAGCCTTAGTCTTTGATACAGTAACTCAAACACAGAAGGCACAGTGAGTACCATCCTTGGCTGAGAAGGTTTTTCTTCAGTCTGATGGGTGTGATAGAAAAAACTCTTCAGCCTTTCTCCAGTGCTCACAATCCTTCAGGATACTGGAAACCCTGAAAATCCAAGGAAAATGCAGTGATGGGGAGCAATAATGGTGGTTATAGACAGTGTAGACTGTACAGCACAGGAGAGTTTGTGATTTAGTTACTTAAAATAATCAAACATTTTTATTGGAAAGAAATCCAAGTAGAATGTAGTCAAAACGGAGACTATCATTCCTAGGACAGCAAGGTGACCTTAATTTCCTTGGGAGAGCAAAGGGAGGGGTAGAGGAGTGATGGAAAGAAAACATGCTAGAGTTCTGAAATATCTTGGATTGCCAATACCAAAAGTAAAAACATTAGTCTGAGGAATCCTGGGAGGAAGGTGCTGGATTTAACACTTTGGGTTGCCAGCTTGACATGTTCAGGACATTTTCACTGGAGAGAGCTAGGGAAATGGCCCAAATGTTTTGATATGTTTAACCTCCTTTAAAACATGCAATTAGACTTCATGTTCATGGTATTTGTTTCTGAGTATCACACAGAGAAAATAATAAGAAAAAAATGAACAGGGAACAGCTTTCCAGGGATGAGATTTCCATATTTATTATTATTTCATGTGCATAGAAAATGGCAGTGAAGTTCCTTATGAAATAGGCAGGAAATGGGAGAGATGTGGATATACTGGACCGGACTTTGTGCTTCAAAATTACACTATTCATTTTATAAAGTTTGGGCTTTTTTCCTCTTAAAATTCATAACATTTTCTTGTTTTTTGGGGGTTTTTTTTGTGCACGATGTTTCAAATTCCTTTTCCAATGACACACTGCATTACAAATGGATGGCACTTAAGACCAAGGTGGCATTTCCATATTTACACCAACAAAGAAATTTACATGATGCAGTAGCATACAATCCTGACATTTAGTAATAGCAATAAAACAAGGGCAGCCATTGGATTTTTTCTGTACAAACTATCAGAACAGGACTTTTATTCACATTAAAAAAAAATCAGCTTTAATTTGCTATGACCTACACACTTTCCAAATTCATTGTACTCAATTCTCACACCTTTCATCACATCGCCCACACCCTCACCAGACTACAGGAGCTACAAGTAATGATACCTAACACTTAAGCAGAGCAAAACCATCCCTGCCAGCTTTTTCTCCTGACAATTCCTCACTCAAAAAACCCAAAACAAAACAAATTTTAAAAGATTTTAAAAATTAAAAATCTTCCTTTTTCCTTCTTTTCTTTCACTTTCACATTTCATAACCAAAACAACATGGGGCCATTCCAGTCCTTCTCAAGCTAGACAAGAAGCACACTGGGTTTTTCTCTCTGGTGCTACACCCAGGAATCAGGAGAGCCTGGGTACTGTTCTGCTCGATAAGAGGATCGTCTGGTGGAATAAAAGTCTACATAATTGGTGGTTGATTTCAGTCCATACTGTGTTGTGTAATCTGAAACAGCAGGAAAATGAACTCGATCGTCAAAGTAAGGGTCCTCGTAACTGTGTGGGGATTGTAGGTACAATCGGTAGGCATCGTAGTTTTTCCTGGTGGTATCGTCTTGGCTGTAGTACAATTGCTGATGCTGCTGGCAAAATGATAGAAAAATAAGCTTTCAAAATATAATTAGCAGAGAAAACACTTTTCCCAAGTGCAGCTCTACCAATGACAGTAACACAGCTTTCAAACCTCCATGAAATGTACCCCAGGAAATGGAGTAAACTCCCCTGAACCTGCTGCATGTCTCCTCCCACATCGCTGGGAAGGGAGTAACTCTCCAAAAGTGCACAACTTTAGAGGTCTGTACAATAAGTACAGAACGTGACCATAGCTACCAAAACCAGCCCAAACTCAAATCAAGTGAGAAAAGAAGTCTCAGATCCCATCGTAAGAACATGCTAAAACATGTGACTTGTAAGGAACCAGCCAGGCACCAGCAGCCCCAGGGCCCTGCCAGCTGAGCGCACTGACGGAGTGCCCGAGAGCTGTTCCCAGCGCTGGAACAGGGCGTGTGCCCAGAGCTCCAGGCTCCCTTAACTCTCCTGCTGAGCCTAGGCAGCAGTGCTACCAAAACAGCTCTGGGCTCACCTGCAGCCGTCGGTTCTGTTCTCTCGCTGGTGAGGAATAGGAACTGATGTAAATCGGTGAAGCTTTACTGGAACCTGGAAGAGAAAAGTTTAAGGCATAAACGTCAATCTTTATTCTTTCAGCTGTAAGTCTATTGATTTAGATTTTGCCTTTTATGTAGCATCTAAACTAATAAATCTGCACATTTCAGTATCTGCTAATCATAAAATGTAATAGAAATATGAAGGCCAGTGTTGTCCCTCAGCAGCAGTTCCAATGAAGCCAAGAGGCTTATGTTGCTGCTTCTCACTTTACAGACTCATAATCTTTAAAACAAGGAGTTTCCTCCTCTTTAGTCCTGTCATCTATTGGTCTGCAACTTGTGTCACATAGTAAGAAGGAAAAGGGAGATCAGAGAAAAGATGAAATCTTGGTATAATTTAGTAATATAATAATATATAATAGCACGTTAGAATTTATAACATCATAATCTAATCTATATAATAATACAACTTTCTGTAACGGTATTTAAAATAAAAATTCCAACTGCCTCTCACCTCCCAATATACAAAGGAATCTGTTCTTACTCTGGTACTGGGCAGTTTTACAGGGAACAGCAGAGCCAGGTGACATCCTGCCCTGTGCCACAGGCAAGGGAATACATTGAATGGAAATTGAAAGCAACAGTTGGCAGTCACTAGCCTGCTAATGCAGCTGTCTGTGTCTGACTGTGAACTCTTCATACAAGGAATATTTCCCTGTTCCAGTTCAAAGACCCCCAGCTGGTCTCTTACCAGTGTAGATATCTTTATGTGCAATGACATCGCCCTGGCTGCTGTAATACTGCATAGAAGGGTGCGTCCTGTCGTACTCGGACCGGGGCTCTCTGATTCCCAACAAAGCTGGGGATGAGGACGTGCTGCCAACTGAGGGGAAAAGAGAGGTTCTCAGGACAGACAACAAAAGCCTTTTGCACGCCCAACCTTCCTCACCACTTCCTGCCCCAAGGGTTCACAACCGGGAGGTGGGTAAGGACAGAACAGTTGGAGCTGTTCCAGCGTGAACACCCGAGGGCTGTCAGCAAGGTACCAGGCATTGCAAGGGGCAGTCACTGCTCTCTGGTGCTCACTTCTTGTAGGAAAATAAATCCCTGGTGGAGTCCTTGTTTTTCAAGTCAATCATGTCATGAAGGAATATGTGAGGGTTGTTACTTTTATGTAAAGCAGTAATTAAACAAGAGTGTTGTAGGAACTGGTCACTAATTTCAGCAGTCATGGTAGGTAGGAATTTCTCGGTATTAACAGAGATCTCATCTAGATAGTCTCTAGAAGAGTAAATTGGGTAAAATAAAATGCCAAATGATGACAAACCAGAAGACTTCAGGTATGTTTTGTATCAGCCATCTTGAAGATCTAAATCCTAGCACCAAAGACGTTAAAGGAACAAAGGTGAGAGGAGTCAGATGACTCAAAAATGAGTAGGAATCAGAAAAGTACGATGTTTGGTTTTGGTTGCTTATCCTAATGGAACTTGACATAGTTGGGATTGAAAATGGGCTCCTTGCTGTAGGTCTGTTGCTGTTTATGCTGTCAGGTCCCCACATCCTGTGAGGCCATGTCCACAGTTCTCACACAGCGCAGGAGGAGTGGCTTTGTAGAGGGCAATGGTTGGTAACAATGCCCAGCTGTGTTCATTGGGGATTTCACTTTGCAGGAGCAGCCCAGGTAGCACTTAGAGAATGTGAAGTATTTTGCTCAAACACCAAGGAGCAATAGCCTGACCTCTGTGTTTTAGAAGGAATTAGTACCAAACAGAGAGGCTATTTGAGTTAAAAACACAGGATAGCAGGTCCCCTTCACCCTCCCTGACTGACCTGACTGCATGACAGGTGACATCTGCTGATTTGCTGTGGATAGAGAAGGATGGGATTTGAATCTCTCTCGTTCCAGTGTTGACACTGGTGTAATAAAGTGACTTTGATTCCATCCATCCTGTGGGGTGGCAAAAAGTGAAACACATCAGAATAAATTGCGAGTTATAAATACATGATGGGGTTTTGTGGCACTGTTTTCCAGTGTAGGCTGATTTTGAAATTTACCTTTTTATAAATGCTCCGGAGGTCTCGGTACTGCCACAGCGTGTTCAGTACCTGGGCTGCCGCCTTGACAACCTTCAATGAGGACCTGAGAAAGTGAAGAACCAGGCAGTGTTAGAAAGCCACTGAATTCCACTTCAAAAGAAAAGTGTTCCTGAGTTTCATAACAGCCTGAACCTGCTGTTGTGGGGCAAACCAGACCCTGCATCACCAGTGTGAGAACAGCCAAGCCAGCAACCCTCACCAGCAGATGGAGCACAACCTGATGAACCTAACAGTCACTTCCCTTTCCAGCCTGGAATGTTCTCTTCAGGTCACGAGGAATACAGAGAGAATAGTTGAAACAGCTATTTGTCAGTGTCTGCAAGAATGAAAAATCATTTAAAGAAACATTCTATTTGGTGCATTTCATAAAAATGGAGACTTCAGATTTTGAATCACAAAACCCCTAACTGCAGAAAAAGAATAATAAATAAAGTGAGCTGCTATTAAAAGCCTCCAGACACCCTCATAGTGAGTCCTTGCTCTCAGTACTGTGCTGCACTACTGAAAACTTTGGTAGGAAAACACTTTTCCACTCTGAAGAGCAAGACAATGAAAGTTGCTATTGAAAATAAAATCATGGCAACTTTTCATAGAGAAATGGAGTAAGCTGGGAGTGGTACTGCAGCAGTGATTCGATGTTAAATGCCACAGCATGGACATCTGTGTTAAACAGGCCTTTTCTGTCACTGTGAAGGTTCATCCAAATACAGTTTTTGAATGAAAACACTGAAAAAATGCAGTTGATAGAGCTAATCAATGAGTAGACACTCTTAGTATGTTCACAAGATTTTAAATTTATTCAGTGTTCTCTATTGCCTCATGAAGGTAAGTGCAGATGCAACTTCACATTTGACTTCACAGAGCAATGAGGTCATAGAACAGATCACTGCATCCACACTTGCAGCTAGAATGAGCCTGCATCTCTTGGACATAGAAAGTGATATAAGCTATAGATACTCAAAAGCATAGCTCAGCTCCTTGTGAGCTCCATCCCACAGCCACAAAGTCCTGGGGCCTCCTGCTGCTGACCCACCACATGCTCCTGGTCCTTGTCACAGGTTTCATTCCCACTAGACAATCACAATGCCAGTGCAGAACTCAGCTGAGAGACCTCTTGGAGCTCTGGTACAGTGGGCAGGACCAGGTCTCCTCAGCCAGCACTTGTTTGGCAATCCTGTTTGAGGGGATCCCCCTGGCCACGTTCTCCTTCCACTGACCAAAGTGCTGCACTAGGTACAATTCACAGCTGCTGGGATACATCCTGGCAAAGGTGCCCACACAGTCTGACTTGGAAAAGCTCCAAATAGTCTATTAATCTCGAAGGTCTTTTAGAGGCGACAGTTTAACTGCTTTAACCTGAACAAGTCCCGTGACCATAGTTACTGTAGGCAGCTGTAGAAGCCTCCAGAAGCCTTGGAAAGAGAACAGTGCAGAGGACAGCAGTACCAGTGCCTCCTCCCTCCCAGTGAGATTTCAACTGTCAGCTCCTCAGACCCAGACTGCAAAAGTAGATCTTTTTTTCACTCAAAAAAAAACATTTCCCACATTCTTAACCATTTTAAATGGCCACAGAAACAGTTCAGGCATGACCTTTGCTTCCGACTTGCCTGTCACCTCTTCCCTTCGTTATGTTGACCAGCTTCTCTATCCCCCCTGTGTCGGCGAGGGCCTTGGCATTCTCCATGTTCTTGCTGGTGACCTCGTGCAGGGCGCAGCAAATCGCGGCCACCGTCTCGTCCGACAGGATGCTCGGCCCGTTGCCTCCTGGCAGCCGATTGACCAGGTCTCGCATGGCATATTTACCTGGAAACACACACCAACAGCACGAGTGAGAGCCACCGTTTGGTCCTTCAGATTGGAAACTGCAGGACTCAGCACAAAACTGCAGTGGAAGGCAGTGAGAAGCAGCACAAGAATTCACGTTTTACACAGAGTCAAGAGAGACCACAGATCAATTTTTTGAATTTTTTTCCTTTTAGCTCAAAAGTGTGAGAAGCTGAATTTTGCATTAAAACGGGAATAATTTTAAACAAGAATTATTTGGAGAAAGCAGAATTGTTCATGGAAAAATGTTAGGCTACTTATTATGACTGATGGAGCAGTGCACATTGCTGGGCTTCATCTAGGGGAGGGTTAAAGGAATCCTTATGGTAACTGGGAATTTTCTTTTGGACATTCTGTTCACCTTGTTGGTTACCTGTCAGAGCTCAGCTCCGTCAGACTCCAGTCGCTGACTGATGTCAGGGATAAGCTGCACACAAGGGACAGTAACTTAGATAAGGTCTAGGGGGTTTTCCTGTTTGGGCTGTGCTGTTAATTGAATGATTAATTGATGTTATTGCAGACATGTATTTGTACATAACAGTGAACAATGAAGGAGCTTTGCACAAAGCCATTTGCTATCTATTTGTGTAATGTGCCTGAGAGGAAAAAAATATCCATAAAGGAATTCTGCAGGCAAAAGGAAACCCACTGGAAAACTATCCCCACAATTCTATCTGCAGCAATATTCTGTCAAGCCAGTCCTTTAGCAAGCTCAACTATGTGCTGCATGTTCCAAGGTATATTGTTATTTTTTGGAATCCTCATCTCTCATTTCCTTCAGTGTGACTGTGTGAGTCATTGTTCCTTCCCCACAGCGGCAGAGAAGCTCCTAAAGAGGATTTCTAGCATGGGGTAGTGCACAACACACTTCACGTCTCAGTTTTACGCAGTGACCTGTTTCAGAGTGTATCTGGAAGCCAGAAATTCTTTCAGAGGTACAGTTTTGACAGGGAGATGGAGCATGTGGAGGAGCATTCCTGAACTGAAAAGTTTTGCCAGGCATGGAAAAAACACCCTGACAAGAGAATGTCACCTGAGTCTGACCTGCACAGAGCTGGTGCTATAGAACAGGATTCTCTCGTTACATATTTCTCATGTGTCTAACACCTCCACTGCAGGAAAAGATGTTCTGAATGTCCCAGATGGAAAAGCTTCAGAAACAGATAATAAAGTTCTGTCCACCTGCATTTCTTTTTTTGAGAATAACGATCCTCCTAGCTGTATGAACAGTTGTTATATCCTTGTCCCAAAAGTCTACACATAGAAAATGGTTTTGCAACAAAAATGAGACTTTTTTTATATCACGCCATTTGTTAGCAGGGTTCACTTCTGAAGCCCCAGCAGCCTGAGGCTGAGGCATGTGCAACACTAACAGACTGAGAAACCTCAGGGCAGGAAAGATGTTGCTTGTTTGTTTTTTTAATGCTAGATGAGAAAGGCACAGATGAGTGCTTAAAGTGTTAAACATTAGAATTGACAAGACAGGAAGTTTTTCTACTGAACACCCCTGTTGATGACTTAGTTCAGCAAAGACACAGATCCTGCTTTATATCTGGGTTTTCCTGGAAATATTTTACCAGGAGATGATTTCTTCCCACTCTTCCTGTGCAAAACTGTTAAACAAAGCACTGCCGTACTGGCAGCAGAGCTGTTCCATCTCCCAGGAACACGTGAGGGACCTACACCCCCCAAGGTGAGCACCGAGGCAGCAGAGCTGTGTTTCCATCCCATTGGGCACTGAGGGCTTCCTGTCCAGTTTGACTGAGCTGAAGTGACTCCCATCCATGTGGCCAGTGGCAAACTAACATGGCAACATTGCTTTGGAAAGCTGCTGCTGTCAAGAAGACTCATTTCTGTGACACAGCTGATGCAACACAGTAACATCAAGTGTGCTGTTCCCATTACTGGAACCTCTCCTCAGATTTTCCCATCCAAGGTCCAACATCCCGGTGCTGATGCTCTCTTGAGGACAGTCTACATACCAATAAGCTCCTTGTTCCGGACATCTAATGCCATGTTCCTTAAGGCAGTTGCCACAGATGACACCACTCTGTCGTTGTCCATCCTCAGCAGCTCCACAAGGATGGGCAGCCCCTTCTCCTTCCTCACAGCAGCACGGATGTAGGCTGCAAACTGACACAGAACCCCAGTTACCCACAAATCCACTACAACATTCCCACTGAAACAGCCTTGGCCTAGACTGGAATTCTCAAGCATGTTTGGGTCATTACCAATAAAAGATGACATATTCAATGTGTGCCTTTTCTATGATTATAAAGGGCTGGCTATTTGCCGTTTTTCACTCATTCCTCTAACAAAGCAATGCTTAAAAGAGTGAGAAAGCATCTGATAGATGACAATTACTGAAAAGGGAGGAGGGTGGTTTGGGTTTTGTTTGTTGTATTTTTTTTTTAAAGACCAATTTTATAATGGTCAAACTGACTAAGGCTTAGCTGGCTTGTCACAAGCAAAGGAAGCAATTAATGTTTGCTGTGTTTTTTAATCTCTCTGTGACAAATATATGACATCAATTAAGTGTTCTCATGTGCTGCTTTAGTAGCACATTGTATACAATAGCCAGAATGGATGACAATAAATAATGGAATAAGGAAATAAAGCGAATGTATTTGTCCTGGTCTTATTTCAACAGCACCTTCCCACCAGAACTCACAGCTAGAAGATGCCAGAAGATTGTTTTGACCCAATATGCACTGATAGAAGCTTTTTCTGCTTATTTAAAATAAAGGCCAGTTTCTATATGGCTCTTGCTGCCCCTGCTCTTTGCCATGGCTTTTCACTGTGGACACATGACTGCAGCACACAAGTACTAATGCAAAGACAATAGGGGAATGCTCAGGTGCACATGAGAAAATGGCATATTCCCCCCAAACACATTCCAAAAAACAGGTGGAATACAACGAGAGGAGGAGAAGTAGGAATTCCCATACCTTCCAATTGCCCGCAGAAAGGTTCTGGAGAGATCCTGCAGAGCCCTCCAGAGTGGCTGGGTTGGAGCTCTCTGCCAGGAGCGTCAGGTATGGCTTCACCACCGATGGGTGCCAGAGCATCTCCACCCCTGTAGGAGACTTGGAAAACCCTGGGATAGGGCCAACTCCATCCCACTGAGAAAAGAACAAAGATTTGTAATCAGACAAAACCTCTATATTTTTATTCAACATAGGATCGTTTTTGTCAAGCTACATCCTCCCCTACCGTGAGCCAAACACCTTCTGAGGTATTTGCAGTACATGGAAAACACAGACCTGATCCTCCTGGGAAGTTTTTTTTTTCTTCTTCTTTTTTTTCCCCCAGCAACTTGGCTCCGAGTCTTTGCTAGGCGACTCTTTCCCCAACAAGTCGTCCAGCTCATTGATTCCGAGCAGCCGCGCCTGAGGTACCTCCAGCTCCAAGCGGTAGGAAAGGTTCCTCAAGGTGCACACACAATTCTCCACTGTCTGAACCAAACCAGAGAGATACCCTGTCACTGGTTCTTTGTCACACAAACCAAACCAATTCAGTAGCGGCGAAGAAGTGGAGCACAAGCACTAAATTCTAATGCTGGGCCTTGGGCAGTGTTTTGGCTGCTTCTCTGGGGAAAGTGCAATCTCTCTCAAATCTGCCAATATTTATAATGTGGTCTCTGCTATAGTGTTTAATCTTTAGTGTTCTGAAAATGAAAAGCACAAGAGCTTATTATTATTTTATTAAGGAATGGATGCTGCAGCACTGCTGAAAACAAGAGGTGACCCTGTGTTATGCACTGAGTTTGGCTGTGCCTCAATAACCTGAGGCTGGGAGCGATGTCAGTTGGGCTAAGGACGTCACCATGCTCAGCTGAGCTACACAAAGCCCCACGATCAGACACGCAGGTTAGCACTAAAATATCTGTAGATGAGACACGAACACACCTTGCTGTCATAATCTGAGGTGTTCACACAGGTGTGGATCACATAGAGCAGTGAATCGACCAGCCCTTCACAGGACCTCATCTGCTTTCGAGCCTCTTCCCCAGCGGAGCTCAGGTTCCTGAAGGTTGGAATGACCAAGGAACACGGTGTATGCAAAGACAGACAATCATTTATTAGACAGTTTGCAGAAGGTTTTTATGCAGTTGATTGGTAATTGGTCAGCAACTCTTGGTGACTAACTTGATAATTTTCATATTTTTCTAACAGGAAAAAAAAAGAACAACTGGAAAAGCTGCCTAAGTGATGGAACTCTAACTTATAGACTAAAACAACTCCTTTGTCTTTAA
The DNA here is from genome assembly GCA_013400975.1 of Atrichornis clamosus. Classification (NCBI taxonomy): domain Eukaryota; kingdom Metazoa; phylum Chordata; class Aves; order Passeriformes; family Menuridae; genus Atrichornis; species Atrichornis clamosus. The sequence continues at coordinate 5,958 of WBMZ01016644.1, read as the reverse complement.
AATTATAATATAAGAAAGACCTGCTAACATTATTACTCTTTAAAAGGGAGTCTTCTAGAAGAGCAAATACCTCAGGCATCCTGTTGTATTGCGCAGAACGAGGGAAGTCTGAAATTTAATTTTATGATCGTCATCAAAGGAGGAGCTGTTCCATCCCGAGTGGGGCACTATCACAGTGTTTGTCAGTGTAGACAGAGCGTCTCTAATGATTGTCATCTTCACGGCATCACATGAAGACAAGTTCCAGAGAACCCCTTAGAAGACATTTCCATTACAGTAAAGTCAGCAGAGACTTGGCAAACAAACATGAAGCAACACTGACAACTTAAAAGACATTAAATATGTGATGTGATTCTAGAGCAGGCAGAACCTGGAGAGCCAGAGTTCAAAAAGAAGGAAAGCAAGATGGACACTGGAGGAGGGTATGGCTTTAGTTTGGCTTTTTTCCAATATGGACGGCATGCCCTGACATTCCTGTTCCCTTGCACCATATGCCAGGGATGTCAGGTACTGAAGAGCAGAGCTGAACATACAAGAGGGGATGTAAAAATCCTACAGAAACAACAGCAACAAGTCCAGAGCATGTCCCATCCACCCATCAGCTGAATGGAACTGCTATCCATCTTTCATCCTCAGGCAGAAATCCCTAGTCCCCTGCCCTGCACAGTCTCTATACATGACATTCAGATACACAAGTATGAAACCTGACATAAAATACCAGCAGAACTGTATATACAAATAATATGCTAAACACAGCATTGAATCCTCTTTTTCATCATGAAACACAAGTTAAAGTTCATCCAAAGTCTCAACAAGTACTTTTCTTACCCAAAATATGTTCCCCACATACAATGTTTTACTGACTGCAGTCGCACAGTGACAGACCCAGCTGGCAGTGGCTCCTTGACAAGCCCACAGCATCGCTGCTACAAACCACTCAGGCTTCCCTTGGACTCCCCCTTGAACATCCACTTCCTCATAAATAAATTACGAAAGGACCAGACAGCAATTGTTACAAGAGCTAACAAAAGTGAAAGTTTGCAAGACAGCAAAAGTTTTTAATGTGGCCACACAAAAATCAGAAAGACAAATCTTTGCATGAGACAACTTGCCCTCTTCTCTTTAGGAAAATGATTAAGAGGCCCCATGGAGAAATACAGACATAAGGAGATTTGTTGATTGACTTGGTCTTGATTTCTAATTAAGATTTCCCTGTGTCCCACAGGGGTTCCTGGAGCTCCTAATCTCGGGGTTCAGCTCACACGCCAGGGTAACGCACATGTTTGGATGAAGCCTGTGGTTGCTGACTTGGCTGTCCCTGAATAATGCAACTTTCCCAAATGCAAAGAAGCATTTGGTCAATGACCTCAACCACATGCCTTAACTTCTGGCCAGCTCTGCAGAGGTCAGGCAGTCAGACCAGGTGACCCTTGTGGTCCCTTGCAACTGAAATAGTCCATTCTATTCTGTTCTGTCAGGGATATGCCTGTCTGTGGCACACACGTAACACACTGATTCCCTGGACGGGACAATGGATTCACTGAACTCCTCGCAGAAGCTCTCCAGATGAGAATTTGTGACTGTTCTGTAGGTCTACCCCAGGGTGCTCCTGCTGTGCCTAGAAAATTCTTTGTGTTTGAATGCATTGAACAACAGCTTGGGTGAAGAATCTGGTTATTCCAGGGACTGTTATGCAGCCTCGTTACAGAGCTGGCTAAAGACTGGATGTAAAAGGCACTTCCATAGAAATGGCATCTGCAAAAGTCTTGTAAGACAATTTTCTGGATATGACTAAATTACATATAAAATTCCTTCCTAAAGAGGAAAGATCTACCAACAATAAATACTGCACCTGTTAAAGTTCTCAGGGATTCTTGATACTTTCAACAACATCACAGACCCATTTTAGAGCCATGTTAAAAATATTACTTGGGATTCTTAATTCCAGCTCCTATACAGCAAGACTTCAGTAACGAAAGGGAATTCATTACAAGCTGGAAAATTAATAAATAATTTTACAAAATGTATCCTCTGAAGTTGTTGTGTTGGGTTTTACCAAAAAAGTTCCTCCAAGAAGCCTATTCCACAAACACTGGTTTTGCCATGATGATTAGCCTGGGAGCAAATTGTGGGAGTTCCACTGAATATCTACGGCAAAACCTCTCCAGAGGCCGGCCTCGCACAGAGGCAGCTCGGGAAAATGGGCAATGATTTATTACTCCTGTGTTCAGTATGTGAAGACAAAAGCTCTCTCCAGGACTTTCTGTCTCCCAAGCTGTTTATGTCCCTTCAGTCTTCACATTAAAGTGAGGACAAAAACTGATTATTTGTAGGTTGCTTATTTTAAGACAATTAGGACCAAATTTAGTGCTTATTACAAAAATCCTGAAGGCAGAGGCAGTTATAATTTGGGAAGCTTCCATTCAAAGACAAGGAAAGTGGTCATAGTCTGGAAAGTAAAATAAGTAACACGACCAAGTTGAGAGCCTTACCTACATGAAAATTTGCTGAAGGGCTGACTGAAGGGCTTTGTAGCAGTAGTTGGATATTTTTTTCACAGAATTTATTAGAGACAAGACAAAGAATTTACCTGGATGTTGGCCTCTAAAGCGACAAGGAGCATAAATTTTTAACAAACACGAATACCTATCTCCAAAGTTTTAGCCAGTCATTTAAATTTATTGGAACGTAAGAATAAAAATGAAAACAACATTTAAGGAACCTGTCTCCCTTCTCCAAAAAGAAGAAACTTTCCAGTGCATATTTAATATTACCTAGAACAAAAATTCTGGATATGTGGCTCTTGAATGAAATACTCTAGTACAAGTATGAAAAAATAAACAAATTGTTCAGAAAATAAAATGTGCTAAGTCACTTTTCATAATCATTACACAAAAATGAAACAATACTTTTTGTTTAAGAAGGTCTTTAGAAGTTGGCCTTAGGAATGAATTGCAAGAGGAAAACTTCCCTGAGTTTGTCCAGCTGCATCAGTACAACAAAGGAGCTTGCAAGGCTTGGTCTGAGTGCTCGTGGTTTATGTGCCTTGGATATACAGCTCAGCTATTTAAAAGCATTTCATCTACAGTTAAACTGGGGTGCTTTGTTTACATTATTTTTTCACATGAATTCCTCTTACACATCCTTGTGGTTCTGCAATTACACTTACCATAGTTTTAATGTAATTTTCTATCCAGGTCCCACTGCATTCTCTCTGTGCATTTCAATCTTGTCATTTTAGTTACTGCTAATTAAACACAGACCCCAGTATTCCCACTGTTTCTAACTGCTCTAAAACATGTTTGTGCAATTGGACACTCCCCCAGTATGCTTGCTTTCAAACTTCCCACAGTTAATCTTTTGGGCGCTTTCCCAAATAATTTCTAAGGTAAAGAGAATGCTTTTGACTAAACAATTCCTCACTAAATTTATACAGATTAATTCATGTGAAAAATATCTTTACAGATTGCAAGAAGTTTGTTATTCTAATTCCACTTATATGGGATAATAAAGTTTTCATCTATCTAACTGCATTTTAAAGCAAACTGGATGAATTTCCCTTGCAATGACTCCTGGTCTGCCTGCTACCTCTCAAAGGCAATCGATACTGCTAATAATGGAAGTATGACTCAGTCACCAAGGAAGAAAGACCATCCTCGGGAAACTGCAAAGCACTGTACTTCATTGAGGAGTGTTACACTGGAAAATCCATTTTATATGAACAAATACGAGTAAACTACAGCAGTAATGAATAGTGCTAATTTCAACCTAGAAATCCCATGTTGTGATTCCAATGGTGCAGGCTGATAGTGATTTCTCTATTTACATTACCTTAACCTGGGCACACAGCAAACAGGGTGTGCTTTGCTAGCTTAGTTCTCACAAAGGTAGAGTTTTTAACTGTTAAACAAATAACCATTGGATCTCTTCCACTTCTTTGTATTGCTATTTATAGAAAGCATTTTACAGTCCCTGTAAAAGCCTGCTGTGGATTCTGCTCAAGCATTTCGCATTGGGCTACCCCTAAGAGAGGGTGATGGCAGGGCCTTAGCCAGGAGGGAATCAGGGCAGAACTTTCCCTTGTGTTGTGGCTGGTTAAAAATCTAAAAGTGTGTGTGTTAAAACAAGTGGCTTTTTCTGAAGTAGCCATATTATAATGACTGTGCCATGGCTGGACTGCCCTTTCCATAAAGAAACTTCCCCTACTATCAAACCTGAGCCTCACCTGGCACAGCTTCAGGCCATTTCCTCTCATCCTGTCCCTTGTTCCCTCAGAGCAGTGCCCGACCCCACCTGGCTCCACTCTCCTATCAGGAAGTTGTGGAGAGTGGTCAGAGAAGGTCCCCCCTGAACCTCATTTTCTATTCTTTCTTATTTTTCAATACCCTAAACCCTCACTCCCACACTATGAAGAAGAGATGCAGACATATGCAGTACCCAACAAAACCACATTGTTTTGATGAAAACTGAGTTCCTTCCTGGCTTAGAACTGCACCTTATTTATTACTTCTGCACTTTCTGTCTGCACCAAGTGCCCGGCAGGTTCGTGGGTTACAGGCCCCATCTCGTGCCTCACACTCAGGACACAAGCAGGGTGTGCAGGCACCCGCCACAACTCCATGGGCAGGCTGCGCACGGAGATGCTGCTTGCCTTTGCATACTTGCAATTTTTTGTCTGTACTTCACATACATTTACATAGTTTGGATCTATCTTATGAATTCTGCAAGAGCTTATTTAAAACCGTTGTCAAGAGATGATAAAAAAAGCCTGTAATAAAACAAATGTTCAGAATCAATAAAGAAATACCTGTCCAAGACCTGCTCTGTGTGCCGGAGACTCGTAGCAGGGAATATCTACCCTAAGTGGAACCTTAGTGCAACCACGTCAGCATTCAGTTCTCCCAGTGACAACAACACTCTGCTGTTTTAACTGTACCAGGTAAGTGTCCAGAAAAATAGCTTGCATTATAGCTCTCTGCTTGTTTCCCTTCCAAGCTTACCTGTCACCAGCTCTTTGACCTCAGCATCGACAGACTTCCTCAGCAGCCGCAGAAGGGCAGGTATCCCTCCCACATTCTTCATGGCTATTTTGTTCTCGTCGGTGGACTTCCCATAAACGAGGTTCCTCAGCGCACCACAGGCATTCTTCTGAACTTCCAGGACCCTATGATCCAGGAGATCCACCAGGTGCTTGATTCCTCCTAGCCTACAGACCTGGAAAGTGGAATGTCAGGACCATCAACACCCACTGATCTCACCCACCTCACTCCACAGACGTAAAAGGCTTTTGATTTGATGAGAACAGTACTTCCCATTCTACTTCCAGAAGAAACAGCTGCTAAACCTTACTGACTTGGTTGTAACATGGGACTGAAATTACTGTGAACCTCCCCCTGACCCCATTGCAAAGGCTGAGGAGCACCTTCAGGCACTTGTGTTCAGAAGACAATTGTTACTGCTTCAGTTTTGTCTCCCAGTAATGCAGTTTTTAAAGTAATTTCCTACACCTCAGAATATCTTTTTAGGGAATATTAGAAATAAGGGCTGATTATAACTGTGATCATCACCAGAACATCAAAACCACCACCACCACTTTTTCATCTGTCTCCCAGCAACAGTGAATTATGTTGGGCTATCTTCTTATAAAAGTTACACCAACATTTTATTAACATACATAAAATTTATACTGAACATACACACATAGGATGCAAATGAAAAGGCAAATTCCTTCAGATCCATAGCTCACAGCTGCTCTGCAAAAAGAGCACCTCTTCGAATCCAAAGTTTCTAGCAATTTCAACAATAATCTAAATGTTCACTCAGATGTATCCTGCCCCTACATCATAGTGACATGAACAGTGTCCTCCATGTTTCTCTAGAGTTGGGCTCCTTTCCTTTGCCTCACAGCTCACTCATTCCTTATGAGGTCTTAAAACACCTTGGTGTGGTGGGTTTGTG
>WBMZ01016643.1:0-35890 GCA_013400975.1 Atrichornis clamosus | reverse complement strand
TTAATATTATTATTATTTAAAAGAGTTGTTCTTGTTGCCTGCTGAACTGGTGAGTGGTCATTGCAGCTCTCCAAGGAAGCCTTGCTCCGGTCTGGCCGTGGTAGTGCAATTACAACGCTCTGTGCTCCGGCCGGGGCTGCCCAGCTGCCAGCTGGGGTTTGGGGACAGCTCACAAGCCTGGGCTGGTGTGACTGAGGCAGAGGGGCTGGGAAAGCAGCTCTGGGCTTTCAATTCTCTTGTCTTTATGGGGGAAATTAAAAAACAAGGCTGGGCTCCTGGTGGCACTGGGGTGGGGCTGTCCGTGTCCTCCTGCTGCAGGGAGGCTCTGCAGGGCAGTGGGCACTGCAGGTCTCCGCTCCCCAGGAACCCGTGTGTGCACCCTCACCCCGCCAGCACGAGGAATCATGAATCCAGTCCCAATTCCCATGCCAGCAGAAAGCACAGCAGGAGGTGACAAACCCTGTGTCGTGCCTCAGAGCCAAACCAGTGGCCCAGCCTTGGGGGAGCCCACCCCAGGCCCCTGGTTGCCTCCCACCATGGCCCTGGTTGGTTGCAACCTCTTTGGTATCAGCTTTGAGGGTGTGTGGCACTCAGACCTGGTTCCTCCAAATGCCACCTGATGCAACCACCACCACTGGTACCTTGGGTGCCCCTTCTTCAGCTTATTCATCTACAGCAAGAGACTCCGGGTCACGTGGGGGGAAGGAAGGAGGGTGAGGGGGGTGGAAAAAGCTACACAGCATCACTTCACAACGTTCCCACCACCAGGAGTAGGAATTGCTCCTTTCTCCAGATCTCAGAGCTTTCAGGACAAACTGACACGTGTGAGTCAAATAAAAAGTCACCGTGTTAATCCTCTCTGGGTGGAAACGTGGGAAAGGATCATAGCAGAATTATGATGCTTTGCCAGCACGTGTTGCCACTCTCAGGGGATGAAAGGAATGGTGGCAAGGCCGTGCCAAAGGCTCCTGAGTCCCTTGGAAGTGCATCTCAAACATCCTGGATTGTCCTGAACGCCGCCTTCACTTCAGCAACCGTCACTGAGATTTGCTAAGAGGAGCAGAGAACTGAACGGTGAGGTCAGGACAAAAGAGCAAACAAACAAAACAAAACATCTCTGTAAAAAGTACATCTCGTGTGTAAACATAGAGGGGAGGGGTCGGCCAGGCACGGGATCAGCCACGTTACTGATTTCAAAATGACGACAATGACAAAAAAAGGAACAATACAACCTCAGTCGTCAACAACAAATAATAATAAAAATAATCACATCACAGCTCCTGTTCACGTGGCTGACTGAGCCCCAGTGCCCCTGGCTGTGCTGTAAACCCGACTGCTCTTTGGTGCTCAGGGACCCTTCACCAGCAGGGAGGGGAGGAGAGAAGACAATGGGGTTTGTTTTTCTTTTTTTTTTTTTCTCCTTTTTTTTTCCAGTTCAGTCCTCCTGCACTGGCAGAGAGATGGCTTGGACAACTCCCTGGTGTTTTCTCTTCTCTGAACCATTTTGCAGAGGAAGGGTGAGCTTTTCCTCGCTTCTGAATGCTTTGTGTGGGGAAGAGGTGTGAGTGAGATGAATGAGAAGCGTTCTGCAAGTACCAAACATCTGATTCCACATGTCCTTTTTTTTTTTCCCTATGTACAATCCACACACTTAAGACATATGAAAGGAACCACATCAAGCGACAAATTCAGGTCTTGTGGATGTTCGTCTTGAAATGTAACGTAGGTCCTGGTCCATCTTCACTTGATGTTTGCCCGTGTTTGCATGCAGAGGATCCTGGTTTGCTTTTGGTTCGGGAGATTTTGGTTTACTTTTCCCTAGGGGTCACTTTGCTCTGGTCCCTGCCAAAAGGAGCAATGGTGGCTGACGAAGTGGAAGACATTGGCGCACAGCCGAGTCCCTCCTTAGTAGGGCCTCCAGACGGACTCATCCATCCTGCCCGTGGTGGTCATGGCCGTGGGCGAGTTACTGTGGCTCCCGTCCGCATCCACCCCGTCGTTCTGAGCGCCCAGGCTGGCACTCATTAGGTTGTTCCCCGCCGAGGCACTCGTGCAGGACGAGAGCATCCGGGTGGGCGAGCGCTCTCCTCCCGCCACCATGGAGAACTGGTAGGAGCCCGAGGAGGTGCCGTAGTACAAATGGTACGGAGAGGGGTTGGCCTGGAAGGGCCCGCTCTGGTTCTGCGTGGAGCCGGGGTAGGGGGGCGGCAGGTAGGTGTGGTGGAAGCGGGTGGTGGTGGGCATGCTGGCCATGCTGATGCCCCCGATGCCCGTGGCCGAGGGCGTGGCCGTGTAGGGGAAGGCGGCAGACATGGCACCGGGGTAGTGCATCCGCGGGTCGGAGAAGCGCGTCTCGGTGAGCGCCGGCAGCGCCGGGAAGGAGCGGTCGAACTGCCGCGGGTCGGAGAAGGGGCTCAGCTCCGAGGTGCCTGTGGGGGTGGAGGGACAAAGGGGGTGGTTAGAGCACGGTCCCTGAGGCGGTTTGTCCTACAGCAGGGCCATCCCCTGCCCGAGGAATTAGAAGGAAAAGCAGCTCTTGGATCCGCCAGGGGAGAGAGCTGCGGGACTGAAATAAAAATCCTAAACCCATTTGTTTAAGTTGCTCCCATTTCCTGTCCTAAAATTTGTTGTTTCCTATCCAAGAAGGGACACGACTAAGCTGACTTCTCTTAGGGGTCTATTCATCTCCGGCAGATTAAAACAACACACCCCATAAACACAGAAAAAAAGATGTTTAGCCATGACATCAGCTGTGTAGTAAATAAATGGATGCAGGCCCCAGACGGCCGGTCCCTGGGATCATCCATGGTGTATACACACACACGGAGACAGGCAGGAAAAGCTGGAGCCCAGACCAGCCTGCTAAGCCTTCTTGTGGGTGGCCTGTTCGTGCTGATACCATCAGGGGATGGAGCTGATAAACACACAGCTGAAAACTCCCAAGCCAGGAGCCACAATATCCCTCTGCCTGAGTTCTCTGTGTATTCTTCTACTTCCAAGAGGATAAAGAGAGTGAGAAATTCAGGCTTTCTGCTGGGGGAAGGGAGGCTTGGGGCAGCACGGTGGGGATGTTACCCAGCTCCATTGGATAATGGAGCCCCCCATGCCTTTCCCCGGAGGGTTTAAACCCAAAGGGGGTCACAGCCAGCTTGGAACTGGAGAGGGACCTTTGCTTGGTGCTGTTGGATCCCATCCTCCTGCGGGAGCCCAGGTCGGAGGTGGGAATCCACACCAGAAGCTCCTTTGAGGAGCTCGAGGCATTCCTGTGGCGCTCCCAGCTGTCCCAAGGCTGGTGCCATTCCCTGCAGAGCCCAGAAACCTCTGGCCTTGGTGCACCAAGACAGAGAGAAATGAGTTTTGCTCTCCAAGGAGAGAAGGGAAACCTCTGTCCTTGAGACCTCCACAGACCTCTCTTTTTCTCCTGTTAAAAGAAGGCCTTTCCTCCTTTGCTAGGGGCATGTCATCCAGCCTCAGTGACTTTTTTTGGTCGCACCAGCTGGAGTTTGAATCCCTCAGAGCAAGAGAACGTTAGATGAGCATGCTAAACATGCTTGTTGGTTTTGGAGACGCACATACATGCAAACACACATCCACAGGATTGTGTATCTGCTCTGCATGCACAGGGACGTGTGTTTTATACATATTTATTACAATGAAGCATTTTTCACTTCTCAGGGCTACCTTTCCAGGCCCCGAAGCGTTTCCCCAGGAAAAAGCACTTGATTTAATCCCTTCCAGCTACCCAGCGACACGGGCACGCTCTGGAGGAGCAGGTATGGAGGGGATTTGATCTGAAGCTCCTTTCTTATCCCGGGTGAGTCCTTCAGCCGTGGAAGGAGAAGGGGAGAGGAGGATCCTCCCTCCCCTGCGGCCCTTTTGCGGGCGATCGGCAGCGCCTGCCTTCCCACGCAGGCTCCACGGAGGGGAGAGGCGGGGGAGCACCTGGTTTGTGAGCGTGGCTGTGGCTTTGGGGCGAGATAAGAGAGGAGCAGCTCAAAGCCGTCCCGAACCACACTGCTCTGCACACACCCGGGGCTGGAAGGTGCCTGTGGCAGCCCGGCCACGGGGCCGTCCCCGCTCCACGCCGGGTGCAGCGTGCTCGGCATGGCTGGAAAAGCACAGCCCTGTGAAAGGTGCTCCCAGCTGACCAGGCCAGGCTGATCTCACATCCCAGCAGGACACTCTGCCCCATCCCAAAGGGGTGCCACGGCGGCAGCAGCGCCGGAGCTGCTGCCGGGCACTGGGAGCTGAGGTTTGGAGACCAGCTCTGCAAGAAGCAGCGTGACCACAGCCCGCAGCTTGAGCAATCCAGCAGCATCACAGCTTGAGACAGGACCATGGGACAGAAATCCTGTCTGCACCTGGACTGGAAAGAAAGAGTGCCGTTTTCTGAATGCCTCCCCCTGCTCGCAGCAGCCCTGCCACTGCTGGTTTGCCATACAGTGAGAAAAAGCAGCCTCCAAACCCCTTCCGGCCCCCAGAAAACCCAGATTGCTGCTCACTGCCTTCCCAGATGACAATCTCCAGCACTCGGACCGTGCTCCTTCATTAGTTTTCACAGCTCCATAAATAATATTCCATAAAATGCAAATCGAAATCAAACCTGAGTGCTCAGGGCACATTTCCCTTTTCCTCTATAACACACTCAAAGGGGTTTTTTTTTAGAGGCTACATTTTATTGGCCTGAATTTGCACTGTTTGGCAGTGGGTCCTTGCTACTAATTTAGACAGGAGCGTGTAAGAGTGTTAATTAGGGGCTGTGTGTGTGACGGGCAAAGCACAACGAGGCCGTGGGGTCTGGAGACGCTCAGGTACTGCCTGGAAAACACAGGTGGGCAGAGAGTGAGCCCTGCCAGGGTCTGAACGCCCAGGTCCCAGACAGAGAGCACTCTGCAGGGCTGGGATCCCTGAATTTGGGATGGGAATCCCTCAGAAAGCAAACCTCTCGGTGCGAACCCCTCCAGGGGAACCCACTTCCAGCAGAGCCATGAGGCGTCCCAGTGGCCGTGACCAGCTCGCTTTCATCTCTGCTGGCCTTGGGCTCCCAGTTTGGCCCAGAATAAATCTCCAGCTTTCCCTGACCAGTCCAAGGCTAAAAATAACCCCCTGAACCACTCCAAAAACTAAACCCCACTTCTGCATTTTGCCTGTGTCTCATCTAGGGGGGTTCACCCTCCACAGACACCGGGCCGTGCCGCTGAATAGCGCTGGCGTGTGTTTGGCCGCGGTCCCACGGCGGCCAAATGCGTCCATCCCGCTCCCACCGCGACACCGCGGCGGGAGGGCGGCTCCCTCCTGGTCCTCCCCCCCGCGACATGTCGCCCATGTCGCCCATGTCGCCCGCGGGGCTCGGCGGAGGCCCCGGGCCCGCGCTCGGCCGCGCTGAGGCGGCCGCGGGTCCCGCCGCCAGCAGGGGGCAGCGCCCGCCGGCAGCGGGAGCGGGAGGGAGGCGGGAGGGAGAGGGGCGGGAGGCGGGACGGGGGGAGAGAGGCGGGCGGAGGGAGGCGGCCGCCAGAGGGGGCCGCCCGCCTTCGCCGGGGTCCCGCTGTCCCCGCAGGGCCGGCACCTCGGGGTTGTCCTTCCGTCCCGTCTCCTTTACCCCAAGGCTGCCCCTCCATCCTGGTCCTCACTTTAGGGCTGCCCCTTGATCCCGTCTCCTTTACTTCAGGACCGCCCCTCCATCTTGGTCCTCACCTCAGGACTGCCCCTCCATCTTGGTCCTAACCTTAGGGCTGCGCCTTCATCCCGTCTCCTTCACCTCAGGGTTGCCCCTTCGTCTTGGCTCCTTCACCTCAGGGCTGCGCCTTCATCCTGTCTCCTTCACCTCATGATTGTCCCTCCATCTTGGTCCTCACCTCAGGGCTGCCCCTCCATTCAGTTTCATTCACCTCCACATTGCCCCTCCATCTTGTCTCCTTCACCTCACAACTGCCCCTTCCATCTTGGTCCTCGCCTCAGGGTTTCCCCTCCATCCCATCTCCTTCACTTCAGACTTGCCCCTCCATCTTGCCTGCTGCAGATCCACACAGGTCGGAGCCACACATCCCTGCCCTGCATCCAAGGAGATCTCCACTGAAACAGCCCCAGCGAGGTCCAAACAAAACATCGCCATTAATGCCCTCCATAACCACCTAACTCAGCAGCAAGCACCCCTCTGTCACAGCCAGAATCAAACAGCAACCTGGAGCAAGCAGCTGCTGAGCAAACCCAGGGAACAAGGAGTGGGTGAAGCTGCACCCTCGGACCCTGTGCTCCCTTTGGAATCGCAGCTGAAAATGGGCTTTAAAAACCCCATCTCGCTGTCCCCTTCCCCGGCACATCTCACACACATCTGCTCCGTAATGCTGCGTCCGAGGATTTACTAGTTTTCCCTCGCTTACTTGCCGTCCAGCCCCCATTTGCTTTTTTGGACCCTGGCAATCCGAGCTTGAGTATTTCAGTTGTCCAGTTGCCAATCAAAATATTTGAAGGAAATGTTTATTTTCTTCTCGAAATCACACCAGCTGCTGCACTAACTGAATAAGCCCATTTAGCTGTAAGAATTTAACCATTGTAAGAGTGAATTGAGTCCCCCAACTACTCCAAAATCTGACCCAATCTATCAGCGGAAATGTCAATGTTTTGGATGGGAGTTTGGGGAAGTGTGGAATGTGTATTAAATAAAAGCCATGTAAAGGTCAAAGCCCTGATTAGTAATGCCACTGTCTCCTCCTTAGGGTTGAGCTGCCCCGGGGACCAGGGAGGCCTGGACACACCCCGTGATTTAATTGTGCAGCTGCAATTTGCACCTTTTGAGCACCCCCAAGTCCCCCTGCACGTGGAGCTGGATAGAAACAAGGCTTTGAAAGCTGCTCAGCCCCTTTCCAGATAAAACAACAACGCTGCAGTGACACAGCAGCTTTCTTTCCGGGAGACAATACGGGTCTTTTCTGGGGTGGATGGTGGGGAGATAAATGCAAAGAGATGCCCCTGAGCCTGCGCGGCCATGGGAGCCAAACCTCAGCTGGGTCATGGTGGCAAGGGCTGGTTCGTGGCGCTGCCGACCACAGAGGTTTCTCTGGGTGTGTTCAGCCGCCTCCCTAAGACCATGTTGGGTTTGGGAGCTGCCTGGGATGGAGTGGAACAGGTCCCTGCACCCTTGCTGGGTGAGGACTGGTGGATCTGCTCTGAGTCCCTGGAAGCCTTCAAGGAGATGGGGCAATGGGCCCTGCAGAAGGTTTTAGGGATCGAGGTGCATCCACCCCAGCGGAGCAGTGGGTGCTTCCACTGCCTCCTAACCCAGAACAACATCTGCTCTGCCTGGAGGGAGGAAAAGGCAGCAAAAGCAAAGCCAGGACCACTTCAGTGCTGCAGCATGGGAAGGGTGCTGAGGGACACCGAAATAACCAGCTCACCCAGGGCACGTGGCAGAGCACAGCACTGGGGCCTGCTGTACAGCAGGATCATCATTATCAGATCGTCTGGGGCCAGGCAGCGACGTGTGGCACCTGAGCAGCTCCACGGCACCCAAGATATCACTCTCTGTCCCCACCTTAGAGATGTGGGGAACACGCAGTGGCTGGTGAACCCAGCCAGCAACAAACCTAAGCCTGTGTGTATATTACACAACACACACCAATACTCATAGTGTGAGATACACACAGAGAATAAAGGGAATTTAAAGGGAACTTGATGTGTGCCACTCTCCAAGTGTACAGAATATAAAATATCTTCAGCCTGGCCATATATCACTGTTTTAATTCTACACGTATATGTGCCTTGTAAAATTGTCATGAAAAATCTACCCCAGGGGAAAAACCCCTCCTTTCCTCTCTTATGCCACAATGATTGATGACAATGTAAACACTAATGATACTTTATGCTTCTGTATATAATACACAAGCATGTGTGTGACAGAGTGGGGACAGACAGACCTTTGGCTGGTGTTTCTCTACTAATTTCTGTGATGCTTGGACATCCAAGCCATCTTTGAGCGTTCTTCTGACCTTTGTTCCTCCCTGCTTCCTTCCCCTGGTCACAACAGCTCCACCTGGGAGCACGGAGGGGCCAAGGAAGGAGAGGATCTCTATGGGAAGGTGCACGAGATGCATTTGATCTGTGAAGCCCCAGCTCATCTCTAGAGCAGACGCCGCTCTCCTCCCCACCCACGCGTGCAGGCACGCTCTCACGCCTCTGTCACGTATGTTAACAAGTTCATTTGTTTCCAAGTCAGAGCCAACTAAAAAAGAAAATGGCCCCTTCCTCCCAGCCCACGTAAAATAGAGCAAAATATATTTTGGGGGAGGAGGGGAGGTGTTGAAAAAAAAATGAGGGTGTGAACAGCATCCGTTGTTACACACCCATGGAGCACTGCTCTGTATCTGATAGAACCAGCTCACAAACTGGGTGCACGGACTTCCAGACAGGAATTTGAAAGAAAAAACCCCAAACCCCAAACCCCAAACCAAAACACAACAACACGCAGGTCCTTATCACAGCATCGCCAGTCACCACCTCACCATTGCCAAGCACGTTTGCTGCTCAGTTTTCTAATTCCCCTCGAACACACACACACACACACACACAGCCCCCAGACCTACCCCCGTGGGCAGCACAGGCTCCTCTCCCCGCACTCTCAATCCACCCCCAAACGTGCTGGGCAGCAGCCTCCTTGTCTGCACAGGCAGGGCAGGGAAATTCCCAGGTATTCCCAGCTCAGTGAATCATGCACCGCATCTCAGCCTCCTCTGCAAACCCTTCCAGGTTCATCAGGACGCTCCAATTCGCTGGACCCATCCTCCTGGGGAGGACCATGCTTCTAACTTCCAGTGTGGATTTATCGAGGGCCAGTTGAGCCCCACCTCCTGTGCCAGCAGCGTCCTCCACAGCTGACAGTAGCTCCCCTCCCTCGCCGTGTTTACCCCCTCGATGTATTTACACAGAGCAATCAGCTCCGCTCCCAGCCTGCCCTTTGCTAGACTAAACAAGCCCAGCTCTCCCAGCTTCCTCTCCCTCCACAGCCTCTCTCATCCCAGAGCCCTCTGCCCGCATCCCCCTGCCCGGCACACCCCACACCGGGCTCAGTCCCGGGCACTCCATCCCGCAGAGCTAATGAATGAGCTAACGGTGCTAATTGGAGCGGGTGGGTGGGCTGAGCAGGGATTGCAGGCACTCCCTCTGGCCTTGCCTGCGCTTTGCTCTTTACCTGTATTCAAAGGGTATGAAAAAAAAATTAACAAGCCCTGACTACATAAAAGGAAGCTGCTGGATTTACAACCCAGCCTGCAGCTAGACCACCTTGCCTGCCGAGCAGGTTTGGGCCAGGCCAGGTCTGCCATGGGAAACCCAGAGCGGAGGGGTGATGGCACAGGGGGCTGCAGCCCTGCTCTGGGGGCTGCACTGGGGGCAAGAGCCCGGCAAGGCTGGGGGCTCTGCACCCCGATCTCAGTCTGGCAGCGGGGATCCCAGCACATCAGAAAATCCCACATCCAAGGCAGGATGGCATCCCTGGAGCCTGAGGCAAATTCAGAGGGACTTGCAAGGTCTGCTGTTCTGCAGGGACTGCAGCACATGAGGCAGGATGGCATCCCTGGAACCCGAGGAAAATTCCGAGGGATCCCTTGCAAGATCTGCTGTTCTGCAGGGACTGCAGCACATGAGGCAGGATGGCATCCCTGGAACCCGAGGAAAATTCCGAGGGATCCCTTGCAAGATCTGCTGTTCTGCAGGGACTGCAGCACATGAGGCAGGATGGCATCCCTGGAACCCGAGGAAAATTCCAAGGGATCCCTTGCAAGCCCTGCAGTTCTGCAGGGACTGCAGCCCCCTGAGCTGTGGCTGGGGACGGACGTGGCTGCACCCACAGCGGCCGCGGCTGCCCGAACTCTAGCTGGGGGGAAGCTCCCGTCCAGCTCAGGTCTGCGGTTCATCTCTGACAGTTACACACCAAACTCATGTAAGGGACATCGCCAATGTAAATGAGAGGGGCAGAAAAGCAGTTTAAAGATAGACACAGAAGCCTGAAAGCAGGCAGGAAACCCATCTCAAGCGTGTTCCTTCCTTTGAGGCTGAAGCCGAATCCCACAATATGTTTTCTTCCCACTAATGCTTGCCTAGCTTCCTTTGGAAACAATTTAGTCTCTGCCCATGATAGAATGTTTTTATCCATTAAGAAATGGATATTTTAAAGAAACCATAAGTCAATCTGGACAGGGATTAGGAAGCAGCAATTCAATGTATTTGCTGGGCCCATAATTCAGGACTTAACCTCAGAGCAGCCACGTTGCATTTCGGAAACAATAGGGGCACTTGCTGCCTATGCCAAGAGGCTTCTTAAAAGTAATGTAATACTTTAAAAATGTGTATTTAAAAAGAAAAAGAGAGAGAAAGATTTTACTTTAAATGCATATGGTGCAGCATTCTGCTGATGATAAAAATGTTGCGCTGGCCTGAAGTAATGGATTGGGAATGAAGCTGGTTAAAGCTGAGCAGTTTCCAGATCAGGAGATCTGGAGCTCTTCACCAGCAAACACAATGTCTCCCAAAAACCGTTCAGCAGACACTAAGGCTGGGAGAGGCAGGACGGAGCTTGCAAAAGGATCCAGCATTTACTGCTCTCCCTGTGAAGTCAAGGGAGTTTGGCTTCTCTGGAGCAACATGAAGAGCGTGCAAGGGGATGTTAAGTGCATTAATCACAGCAGCTCGCTCTGGTACCGAGCAGATCAAATTTGAAATCACTCTGTGATTGTCCTCGTGTAGGCAAGGCCCCTCCACACTGCTGGACAATGCACACAATTGCTTTTGAGTGGTTGAAGATGTTTCCACCACAGAACTAGGGCACAGGCCTGGCTGTGTGGGCGGTCCTGCTCTGCTGCAAGGGGAACAAAACGGTGCAGCACGAGCCACTGCCGAAACACGGGCAAGGGCAAACATGGAGAGCTGGGGGTTTCTCCCCAGGAGAACGTGTGTCTGGCACCATCCCACCTCCCCAGAGCCAGGGGGCCCCGAGCAGAAGCTGAGGGCAGACAGTTCCTTTGACATCTTGCTTCACTTTTGAGAGCTACTTGGGTTTTTTGAGCTAGAAGGCAAAAGTCGACTGAAGCAGGCACGCAAGGCTCTGGCTTCGCGTGCCCCGTAATAAGGAACCATTTCAAGCCACCCTAATGACAGCTTGGTGTCTCACTGCAGAGATGGCAGAGCTGGGATTTTAAAAACTCACATTTTCCAGGCCTCACTGGGGAAGCCTTGGGCCAAATCCTCAACAGAGGCTCTGCTCGGTTGAAGCCAGGGAAGCAGTGCTGGATGATGATGATGATGGTGAGGGTCTGCACCTAGAGTTACCCTATTTACCCTCTAAGCAGTGCAAGTGGGAATGAAATCTGGTTTGTGGAGGGTTGCCCGTGTCCATCCCGTTTGGGGACAGGCGTGGGAAGGGATCAATTCTCTGCCCATCTGTGTGGGGCAAGGCAGGGCTGAAGGCACAGAAATGCCCCGACACTGGAGAGAGCAGGATCCGACCCCTCTCTCCTCCCCTGTTTCCTGGCATGCCCTTCAGAAACCATCGGCTTTCTCTTACCAGGAGGTTTTTGGTTTGAGACCATTTAACCTCAGGATGATCATTTTACATGGGGGCTATTTATAACCTCCAGGGGCAGCTCTACTGAAAGCCTCTGCGAGTGGCTGAGGGCCAGGCCCTGCTCCCACTTGCACCAGCGTCCTTGCCGTGATCTCCACCGCGCCTTTCGCTCCCGAGGAGCAAAGACTGGGCCAGGCCAGAGCAAACATCTCCAGAGAACCCCAGTTCCTCCCAAGGACAAGCACTGAGTCCTACGTGCCTGTCTGCCTAAAAACCCAAACTCCACGTGCCGCGTTCAGGGATTTGGGGTGCCGGAATCCCCCCGCAGTGGCCGTGGCTGTTTCTGAGCATCTCAGCTCCCAGCCTGGCTTTGCCAGGAGCGGATTAGGAAGCGTTTGTTTAAACTGCTTGGTCAGCAGAATGGGGAGGCCAACCAGCCCCGGCACACGAGTGGAGACTGCTGGGCACAGTGGAGGGAAAACCTGCCTGCTGGCCTCCTCTGAATCCCTGCACAGGGATGCTAAAAGCACCGAGCTTGGGAAGCACCCGCATAAAAGCTAGTGGGGGCCGGAGGAACGCCAGCCTGCCCCACTCGCCCCTCCCAGCTGATATCTCGTTGTGCTTTCCACCGAGCAGCTTCTCGTGTGTGTTACCCAAGAACGTGCCAAGTCGTGAGAATTACAGGCCTGTTAACTCCTGTGTTGTTCTTGGCACGGGCCAGGCTCCACTTGCTTGGGTAAAAATTATGATCTTTGTGAATAAGCCGTGTGTGTGTGTGAGAGAAAGAGGGTTTTTAAAAAATTATGATTATGACTGGTTATAGCCAGAGCTGTGTCAGAAGGACAGGGCTGAGATTAAAATTACTGAGCTGATCCTGCTCCCAGTTATGCTGGTAGGAACCCACAGTCATTTCAGGATGGTTCCTCCAACTTGGGAAGAAGGGAGCCAAGAACAGAGCGTGCACAAACCGCCTTCAGCAGCATTCCTGGTCCTTCGGATTCACTCCGCAGGAATGATTTCATATGGCTAATTTTGTGTGTCTCCACTCCTGCTGTCACTTGACATTTGGGAATTTGGCAGGCACGGTAGCTTGTGGCCAACTTCATGTTTTTTCTCGTTGAATTTGTGTCATCACCTGATTCTTTACTCCAAACGACGCTCTTTGCGTTTCTGGCACTGCAGGGGGCTGTGCTAATTTAAAATACAAATCTTTTTTTCTTCCCCCAAGAATATTTTTCTTTATGATGCGGCCAACGGGACAAGCGTAGAAAACTCTTTCTCTCTCTCTCTCTTGCTTTTTTTAACAAAAATCAAATGATAATCCGACACAAAATGCCTGTGTTCTTCCCATAAACTGTGCTAATATCAATGAAAATTCCAAGCATGAAGATTTGCATTTCAATGAGGAATGAATTAAATTTTCACTGTAATTTTCGGTTGGGAGGAGCAGGGCAGCTTTTACTGTCCGGGTAACATTTTCAAACATGTTTTTGCACCCAAAACACCCTCTTTGCCAATGACACTGAGGTTTTCAAACATCTGTGTCACTCCTGAAAACGCAACACAAAGGCTTTTGGAGCCTTTTCTATGAAACCTCCCAAGAAGGGCCACTTCTCACCAAAATTCCAATGCTATTCCTTGAATGCCTGTTAGTATCTCTGCTGATTTCCAAAGGAAAACACCACTGAGATTAAAAGTGCACGGAAAAGGAGCATCTCACGTGTGGACAGGCCTCTCTTAATTCATCCTGGTGGCATGGCATCAGAAAGACGGGAGCAGCACAGCAGCTGAGCAGTGCTTACTTTGGGACTGAAACTCAGGCACACGGGGATGAGCAGCCTGCTCTCTCGCAGGTAACTCCAGCGGCAATCCCTGCCTCTGTCCTGGCAAGGAGCTGCAATGCAGATTCCTGGGGAACGCCCAAGGGCCGAGGGCAGAAATGGGAAGAGCAAAGCCTGTGGGCTGTGTGTGTGAGTGCGTGTGTGTGTGTGCACGTGTGCAGGTGTGCATACGTGTGGGGAATTATGCTGGAGCTGGGTGAGGGATCACCAGGCTTGGCATCAACACAATGCAACCAGATAAGAACCCGTTTGGATTAGCATGGAAAGTATAAAACACCCTTTTCTAGCTGATGCATAACCATAATGTGGGTGCCTTCATGTCAGAGGCTGCTGGGTTCACAGTGCGTGGGTCTGATCTCCCTCACGCTCCTGTTGCTCAGTTTTTCCTAAGAGCCCGGATCTAATGGTGCAAAGAGGGACCTGATGGGTGCAAGAAGGCTTCCAAGGTCAAGAAATCCACACAAACCCCTCCCTGGCTCCTTAACCAGGGGAGAGCTGGACTCCAGCTCCAAAACACCATCCCCAGGGAAGCTTGATCCCGTTCAGCTGTGTCAGGAACACGAGGGTCCGGGCTGTGGCACCAGGGCCACCCATCCAGTTACCTTGTATTGGAGTTTGAGCCTGGGACCCGAAGTGGCTGGGGGTGCTGAGGGACCCGCGGGGGTTGGGCGTGGTGGGGGTGACTCTCATGGACTGGCGCAGCCGTTCCAGCTCCCCGTAGCGGTCGGTGAAGGGCTTGGCTTGGTCTTCCAGCTTTTGTCTGTGCCCTGGAACATGATAAAAGAGTCTGGTATCGGATCAGTTCCCCTTTGGCTGCACACGGAGCCAGGGCAGCCTCTGTCTCTGTGGTTTGCTGTTATTCACACGGGGACAATGGGTGGCAGCCCTGGCAGAGAGGGGCTCTGTGGGCACAGGACACACACACACACACGGGAAGACCCCATGGTTCACACAAACGAAGCCCACTAAAGAAGGGACACACAGGAGAGGCCCCAGATCAGCCAGGAAGTCTCCAAGGGAGGAGCCTGGATCAGGATGCCCTGTGCCCTGCCCGAGCTCACTGACTGAACACGGAGGGGAGATGTGCCAGGCAGGAGAAACCCCATCTCCTGCCAAAGTGGTGACTGGGGAACCAGCAAAGGAAACATTGAATTTTAACTATTTTCTACAGCGTTTGCTCATTGCTCGAAGAATAAACTCGTGTCTTACTCCAGCCCCCTCCCAGCTCTGCCCACCCAACGGGGTCAGAGCCAGGTGGGGCTGGAGGAGGCACAGGAGGGATGGGATGGGATCAGCCCTCCCTGGTGCCACACCTTGGCCATCTCACTTTGCTTCTCTCTGCTCCTCTTCACTACCCATAAACCGGGAGACTAATCACCCACCTCCCCCAGGCAGGGCAGCAACTAATGAGCCTTTGTAAAGCACTCCCAGCTCCTTAGGTAGCAGCTGCTGGCACAGGGCAATAATTATTAAATTTATGCTAATTGCCCCGAGGCAAGAGGCGCATGAAATGCACTTGATACATAACTTTCACATTTTACTCTATTAATCATCACCAAAAGGCTTCACTCTCTCTGGGCCGGATTCCAGTCTCAGTTACACCCGCACAAAGCTGGAGGGGCTCCAGAGGAGCCGGAGCTGCTTCAGTTTTACATCAGTGCCAGTTCAGACCTTGGATTCTCCTTGCTCTTTACCTGCCGCAGCCAACCTGTGCAGCACCCCCAGCCCTTTGCACCTGCCATGAAAGGGCCTTCCCAAGGTGGCACCCGCCTTATCCCGGCATAATCTGAGCGCAGGGCTTGGGGCACTGGAGGTGTGCAGGCACGCCGGGACACAGGAGAGGAGCTGGGGAGAAACCCTCCTGCAGCACTTCAGAGAGCTGGGCCTTATCAGATCCTACAGCCCAGCATCCACCAAGTCAGGCTCAGTCCCTGGTGGCTTTTAAGAAGAAAAGCAGCGCGTTTAAAAGGAGATAAAGACGCAGCCACCTCTTGCTCGCACCCCCTTCCCTTCCCCCTCACATCTGCACGGCGGGAGCTCGGTGTCAGTTTATAGCAAAGTCACAGAAAGTCCCCAGACTTCCCCCTCTTTAAATCCAGACTCTGATATCTCCTGATCTGCCTTTGCTTGGCTCAGGCTGCACTTGCCAGGCTGTCTGTGGAGATGCCGGATGGCTCAGATGGGAGGGAAGAACATCGGCTCCAGAGGGGATCTCACAGTCCCAGCTGAGCTCCATGGGTGTCCCAACACCAAACCACTCCTAGCCACAGTTTCTGAGGGCTCTGAGCCTCCTCTGCCATCTCCACATCCAGGTGAGCCCCACCATCCCCTCCGAGCTCTGTAACCCCCTGGCTTCCAGGTGTGGGAAGGTCCAAACCGATGGACTCCAAACGTGCTGATGCCAGAGGGGAAAACTTGGTGAGGACAAACCCCGCAGAAAGCAAAACCCAGCTGTGTCTTGAAAATGTATTTTCCCTGCTGTTTGAAGCAAACCAAGGAAACCTCAAAGCAACACCATAAATGGTGTCTTCTCGTCTCTGTGTGTCCCAAGACCTCAGGCACCTCTGCATTATCCGGAGCCTTCGGAGCCATGAGCAGCATTTGTCACATGGTGCTTTCCCCAGGGGAAGAGTGTGTGCAGAGAGGTGTCTTGTTTTAGTCCACATCCAATTATTTCAGTATACATTTGAGCACAGAAGAAGAAAGATTGGGTTATGTTTCAACTTTACCCAGCTTTTTGAGCAGAGCTTCGCAGAAAAGCCAAAAGGACTTTTCAAAGACCAAGCTCCCCAGAAACGTAATGGAAATTAAATTCCCTTCCTCTATATCTCGGCACAAACCCTATCCTGTGGTGCCATCTGGCATGTGATGGGGAAAATCCTGCAAAAATATATCAAGTGACCCCTATGCTGACCGTGTTTTTAAAGATTATTCAGACATATAACTCAGGCAGAAGGGCTGCATGTGGCTGTGTCATGCTGCGCTGTGGTTGCTCCGCTCCCTGCGCTGTCTGAACGTGGGCACAGCCCCGTGGGGTTTGCAGGCCTTGAGCTGTGCTGGACTGACACCCTCCAGCAGGGGCTGCTTTGTGGGGAGACCCAGCAACTACCAGTAAAAACCCCAAAGTCCCTAAAACTATCCTGAGGAAAAGAAAGTGGAAAAGTGGATGCAAATGTAAGTCAAGGCACACGCAGGGGTGGTGGGATCAGGACCCTTCCCAGCTCTTCTAGACCCTCCCTGGTCTGCGTCCCACCCCATCTCCACGTGTGGGACCTGGCAGCCCCAAACCCTATGAAACAAGGCAGAGAATGAGTTAAAAACCACCAGCTTGGACTGCCAGCCCTCTTTAGCTCAGGCTGTCTCCCCGGGACTTCCTGCCGCTCGTCACTTAGGGCCGGGGACGTCGGACTTTGTCACGCAAGAGAGAATCGCTGTTAATGGGTTTCTTTCATCAGAACAACCTGAGCTTTTTAATTTCTGCAGCGGTTGGCTTCATTAAAAGCCCTTCCCCATCTACCCACAGCTGTCACAGAGAGGAAACCAGTGAACAATAGCTCATACCTTAGAGAACAGGAAGGTGGTTTCTACCTTCACCCGAGGACTGACTCAAAGCCTCCCCAAGCCAGTGGGCGGATTTTCACTCAACTTCAAACAGCTCCAGCCCTCATCCCAAGAAATCTGTCTGAGAAGTCTTAACCACCCCGACCTGTGAATTTTGGGGCACGGAACCTGCTGTAGGGGTTGGAGATTTTGCACTGCGTTTCCAGCTGGGCCTGCACTGGCTTGCAGGTCAATATTTATGGAAACAGCAGAGCTCAGTACGATCAAATGATGGCAGCTACTGACCTTGGGCACTTCTTGTCAACAGCACAAGGGTTTAAATGCTGGATCAGGTTTCTGAATCAGTTAACTCCAATATTGAACATGACATGATGTAAACATTGACAGATCACCTACGATCCTGATGTAATAACAAGATCTGTATCAGCATATCAAACAAACGACCCCATTGAACACTTCCCAGCTGGAAGAGCCAAGGTGAATTTGACACTTTAGGCCAGTAATAAGAAGCATACTGGAAGTTTTGGGTGTTTCCTTGGAATGCAGACAGCGAAACAGTGTGTGCCACACGAGCTCAGGCCCTCAAAGCTATGATTTAAAGACATGCTTTCTGCATTAAAACATTTCAAAGGCCAAACAGAGCCTGCTCTTCCTCCTAGGAGTGTGCAACCTGATGTGGCTTCCCAAGCTGGGACTGGGATGGGGTTTCCAGGCAGTGGAGGGGGGCGTTTGCCAAAAGCAGCTTATTTCCCCACATTACTGAGATGCAGAACATAAAGTGGCTCAAAGGTAGAAAGGGGCTCCTGGAACTTCATGTTTTGAGTGATATCAAAATCTCAGACGTTGGATTAGAGCTGATTTGATTAGAAAAAAAGATTTGATTAGAACAAAACACCCTCTGGGGTGAGTGAGAGTCCCAGTCCCCTGATTTCTCTGTAGGTGGAGTTACAGTCGTGAGAGACAAGGCACAGCCTCCTCTCCACCCCCGTGGGTTCTGGGTGTCACGTTCGTCCCCATCCCCAGGCTCAGCCCTGAGCTGCCAGAGGACGGGAGAGCAGATGTTGGGAAGCGGCCTGGCCCTCCCCGGGAGCCTTGCAGCGGAATGCTGGCGGCAAGCTGGAGCGGCGGAAACGCGGAGCGCTCCAGCCCGGGGGGATGTTCCTCCACACACACCCTGCAGATCATCTCCTCAGCTCCAGGGAGGAGGGGACAGGAACCACGAGATGGTGGCACGGGCTGGGACAGCAGCTTGAGCCACCAGCAGCCACACTCAGCCACCTTCAAAGCAAGGCTCCAAGCATCCCCCTGCGAATCCCACCATCTTCCCACCAAAGCTGCCACCATCCTCCACCCAAGGCTCTGCTCAGATATTCCCAGGCAAACCCCAGGGCTTTGCCAAGCAGGAGCTCACCAGGAGCAGCCCCTGCACACAGCCCCATGGCTTAGCCTCTACACGTCCGTGAGAATGGACCACAAGAAAGCAATCAGCAGCGGATAAAACTCCGTCTCAATGCGCAAAACACCTTTCAAATCCCTCTCGTAGCCCTCAAAATAGGTACTTCAGAGAGACACACCAATCCTCCACAGAGGGTGGAATTTTTTCCCAGTCTGAGTCTCGGCTAGACTATCAAGTCCCAGCATGTGCTCCAGAGAGAAGCCACATGTGAAACTCCTGTGTTATGGGAACAGCAGGCCTGTCCCTTACAGCAGATGCCGGGGTGGTTTCATCCTTGCTCACCTCTAACACCGGGACGCGAACATCCCTCAGGTGTTCCCTGGAATCCCACCTCCAGCTCCAGCCTCGCCATGGGAAATTCCCAGCCGAGAAGAATTCGGGGGAGCCCCACGGCCGGGGAGGGAGGGAGGGGAGGACAGTGCAGGGATGGGAACCGGGCTGGGAGGGCCTCAAACATGGCAGGGGATGAGGGGGGCGAGCGGCGGCAGCCGGCGAGCGCCAACCCCGCTGGTAAAAGCCGAAGGCCAGGAGTTCACAGGAGGGAGCAGGAGGGAAACGTTCGAAGGCACCGTCCCTGGTGCCGCCGAACAAAATCAGGCACAGATAACTCATTATTCACATGTTTGAAGTTGGCCTGCTTACGCCATTTGGAAAGAGAATCAGTC
This sequence comes from Atrichornis clamosus, assembly GCA_013400975.1. Taxonomy (NCBI): domain Eukaryota; kingdom Metazoa; phylum Chordata; class Aves; order Passeriformes; family Menuridae; genus Atrichornis; species Atrichornis clamosus. The sequence continues at coordinate 16,813 of WBMZ01016643.1, read as the reverse complement.
ACGGCCGGGCTTTGCTTTGGTTTCCTCTGCCTTTCGTGAGACACTGCTGCTACTGTCCTCCTGCAGCTCGCAGAGCAAGGGGAGGGTGTCGCAATGCGCCCCGGCCCGCGTGGCCTGCCAGAGGATTCACCCCGGCTCCGACAACGAAGGGAAAATAATGTTAAAAGGGGTGGGGGAGAGAATTAGGAAAAAAAAAAAAAAAAAGAAATTAAAAAAAAAAAAAGACTGCTAATTTATAAAGCTTTTTTAGCTGGTGGTGGTCTGAGATGAATTGGCTGCCTCTAAAAGGATGAAAATAAATATCCCTCTTTTTGAAGGAAATAGGCTGGCTCCGGGCCAGCTGGCAGGAAGCACAGAGATATGTTGCATTTACAGTAGGTTTTTTAGCGTCTGAAGCTCCAGCAGCGGGAGATGTTCGTTCCAGGCAGGCTGGTATTGATTAGCTGGCTTTGGGAGCCCCTAATCTCCTCTCACTCCTGGGTTAGTCCTGAGACTTCGCCTCTGCCTCTCTCCCTGCCCACCCTGTGCCCACCCTGGCAAGTGGGGCAGTGTCTGACAAATCCTGTCGGGGCCTTTTATTGCACTGGGAGACCCCAAATTTAAGTCCTCTGGAAGGAAAACAAAGCAGGGCATGAATTCACATATTTAAACAGAAATCTGGAGTAGCTCTTCCAAAAGCTCCAGGGATGCGAGAGCTGTGGCCCTTTTTCAAATCAAAGGGAACATCACGCCCAAATTTCCACGCAACTTCAGCTCAAATGCCTGAAGGACACGGGCTCCCCGTTCCCAGGATTTCAGCGGGGACACAGAGTCTTTCTGGATTTACAAAAATATTCAAAGCACTTCAGAACACAGGGAAAGCTGGGGGCATTCTCAGCAACGGGGAGAATCCATCAGGTTTAAGCCTTTAGCCCACTCATGCCTTTGCTGAAAATCCCCACCAGCGCTTTCCTGCATTTTTCCATTTGTAAGAACTCTGAAAATCTGCCTGTGAGGCAGTGGAGTGAACAAGGTGGGGTTCAGAAGTGGTGATTTACAGATGTGAAACCTTCGGGCCGCGTGTCACAAAGCAGCAGGTGGGTGCACATCTGCGGGAAACGCGGCGGCTTTCACGGCAGGGTGCAGGAGCCGCCAGCCCCAACAGCCTCTCTGCAGTTGCTCCCGATTCCAGGAAGGCCAAATTCGTTCAAGGGCTGTGATCTGGCTCTCGTGGAATTAGGGAAAACCCCTGATTCAAAGGTTTCCAAGCTGGGTGCTGGGGAGGAAGCAGACAGGTCTCAAGGACATGCAGCTGGTGTTGCCTCAGCCACGGCTGAGATCAGATTTTCAGAAGCCATCACTCTGTGGATCCGTGGAGGGATGCCAGCTCCAGGGAGCTCCTGCTGCTATCTAACAACTTGGCCCGGGACCTGCTACCAGCAGAGCAGGTTTTTCCCAGTTCCCAACCTGTTCCATTAGGGCAAGCACATCAGATTCCTTGGGGTGACACTGGTTAAGGATACTCTGCCCGGGCTGGGGAGGCCCAGCTGCGGGGTTCAGACCTGTGTGAGGAATGTGCCGTGGCTCAGCTGATGGAGCTGAGATGTCCTGGCAGCTGCCTGGAGGGAGCAGCACTGTGCCAGCCCATCCTGTGCCAGCAGGAACAGCAAAACCCGGAGCAGACCCAAACTTTCCCAAGGTTTGAGGATGCTGAGCGCTGCTTTTCCCCTTTGCCCTAGGATAGAGCTGGATCTGAGCCTGATATTTGAATGCTAATATCCCTGAATCCCAGGATGGAGCTCCAAGCTCCATCTCCTGAGCCTGGCTGGTGTGTTGGATAATTACAGCTGCACTGAGCTTTGCCAGCACAGAGTGATGCTGCGAGGAGGAGCCCCAGAGCGCTGCCACCTGCACAGCACCCTCGTCCTCCCTGCCAGCTGCTCCCCCAAAGCCCGGGGAGCATGAACTGACCACGAGCTGCCTGCTCCCGCACCTGCTGTGGGCATGGGGAAGCTCCCTGCGGCACAGAGGTGCCCATCCTGTGCCATCCTCCCCAGAGAAGGGCACCAGGGACACTCTCTGCTCGCTGCGTTCCTCTTCTTCCTCCCCTCTCTCCCCCACTGCCACTACAGCACGTAGAGACACTGGAAAGAGTAAGAGAAAATAATGCAAAATCATGTCTCAGCACCTTCCGCTGCAGGATGTGATTTATCTCTGGCTGACTGCAGAACAGGTGACTGGTCTCCAGCAGCGGAAGAGAAGGGTCTTAGGAACTAAATTTCATCTCACTCTGAGTCAAATCCTCTTCCTCCCTCCGCCACATCATTAAAGTGATTGGTTGCACTGATAAGCCCTTTCGGGAGGGAGAAACAAGATGTGTCCTGCCCTGACATCTGATGTGATCTTGTGGTTTTGTTTGATAGTTCTGGTCCTTTAGCTGTTGTGTTCCCTGAAACGAAACTTGCCTTTCAGCACTGGCCATTTTTTTCCGCTCTCTCTTTTCCAACCCGTGACCCTTCGCTCTTTCCTCCTGAGCTCCTGAATCCTGCCCGAGGGAGCTGGGGCCACGTTGCATTAATTATCCTGCCAATCCTCACTGACAAACCTCCTCCACGTCACCTGGTGCCCACCAGGTATTAGAGCTGCTTTACAAACAGGTAAACTGAGGCACGGGGCAAAATGCTGCTCCTTTGCCAAGGAGTGAAGCTCACCTTTATGCAATGTTCATAAATACTCCGAGCTGCATCCCATCCCAGCCCACTCATCCATCCTGCACAGCTCCCTTTGGATCGTGCCATTGGACCCAGCAGGAATTTCTTTTGCTGTGTTTGAATTGGATTTGGATTTGGTTTTGCTGTGTGTTTGAGCAGCCCCTGGCACAACCTGACATGAAACACCACCAACATCCCCCTGGAAAAAACCTTCAATGAAACTTCATCCTCCAAACAGCCCTAGACGACCCCCAGATCCCACCAGAAAACCCTTTTGCTCAATTTAATCTCTCCCAAATACATTTATCAGTGCCCTCTTCTCCGGCTCTGATTTATTCCCAAAGCCACTCCAGGGTCAGGTTTGCCTCTTCCACCCCAGCCGAGAACCGTGCCCTGGGGTTTTCCCAAAGCTCTCAAAAGCAGGAGGTGTTGCAACCAATTCCAACAAAGATTCCTTTGTAGGACGCAAGCAAAAATAATTTCCCTGTTCTGACTCCCAATATTGCTGTACTTAGAAAATACTGGTCATTTTTGAGGGAAATGATTTTGAAGTTATTACGCAACGGGCGATTAGAAAAGAGAGGTGGAATTTACGTGGCAAATAAAATAATTAGAGGAGTGAATTTTCTGGAGACCCATATAATTTTGCTTGCTGTTATTTCTCTTGAGGCAGGAGCTGGAGCCCCAAAGGCCCTGGTGATGCAAACCCACTGCTGGGAGCACCGTGGGACAACCTTTGTTATCCCTGCCCTGCTCTCCCCAGGGAATGCCCACAGCACCCTGCTGACCCCTGGGACATTCCCAAGTCCCCCTGAGGCACAAGCAGGTCCCCCGTGGGGCTGGGGGTCTTGCACAGCCCTACCCACAGGGCCCAGGCTGGTTTTCTCCCCGAGGGGTTTTTATCCATCCCCGCCAGGAGCTGAGCCCCGGTTCCCCCAGGACTGGCCCCGGAAGGGGTTAACCGGGAGAGCAGCGATTAGAAGAAATTAGAGGAGGAGGCAGTTTAACATAATTGCCTTCCCTGCGTGTATCGACAGCGGCCGAACTGCCGAGGCAGGAAAGCGGAGCCCTGGACGGCCCCGGCAGATCCCGAAGGGTGCCAGTTCCCCCGCTGGCATCAAAACACGCCAGCGGTGGGAATACAGACAGAGGAAGCTCCCGTGCAGCAGGTACCGAGCTGCCCAGGCTCCTGCACGGACCGGGGAGCCGCGGGCCTCCCCCAGGGGCTGCCGCACCCGCCGAGCCCGAGGGCTGCGGGTTCCGTGTCTTCTCCTGTGCCTCCTGCAGGCAGCGGGGTGTCGGGGGTTTTAGGGGATCTGGCAGATGAAGGATGAGGTGGAATGGTGCGCCGTGCCCGCCCCGAGCTGCCTGGAACACCCAGGGAAGGCACCGATGCTCTACCGCGATTGATTGATTGATTGATTTTCTCGCTTTTCTTTTTTTCTTATTTTTTCCTTCTTCTTCGCCATTTCCCTTTTTTATTTTTTCCCTTATTCCCAGACAATCTGGGAACTGTCTGTGTATTTATTTCTAGCTAAGGACAGGCAGGGGAATAAAACAAAAGGCCTTAATAATACCCAAAACTATCACCCCACGGGAGCACTTCAGCACTGAGTCTGCTTTTAATTACAGAAAACATCTTCAAGCTCAAGTTTTACGCAGCCCCACGAGGGAGCCTTTTTGCCAAGATAAAGATCTGAAATTGTACAATACTGGCACCACCCACCCCGTCCTGGGTCTCCATTCGAGCTTCTGAGAAGCACAAGACCCTGCGATAATTTGTTCTTGCTTCTCCAAGCACTTCCCAAAGCTGTATCCAAACCCTGGGGACAAAAGGCACAGAAAACACGGGGTGTCTCTGCCTCCAGGTCCAAAAATTGCCCATAGGAATACGGGAACAGGGGATTATTTTGCCGCTGCTCCTGTTTGGCTCCCATCCCGTGATCCCACCCGACTGCCCCGCTCCCTCTTCCCCATCCTCAGCTGTTCCAGGCCGTCCCTCCCTGACCCACACCCACTGCCACTCACTAGATCCCGATTTCCCCGTGTCCCAGGAAGGGGAGAATTACAGATTTTATTTCACCATCTCCAGACTGATGGAGCTGCCATCCCTGAGGGCCACGGTGCCTCATCCCAACCTTCCCGCCGTGCTCCCAAGTCTTGCAGAGCTCTCCCAGCTTCCCTCAAAGTTGCTTCAAATCATAAAAAAACCAAGAGAAAACCTGTTTTTTCCAGCTTTGAGGAGAAAACACCATGTGGATTTCTACAAATCCCCTCGGAGCACAGGTCCACACCACAAAACATCCCGAGGCAGGCTGGCCAAAATCCCCACGAGGCTGAGGAGCAGCTTTGCCGTGGGGTTCCCAGCCCTGCACAGATCACTCGCTTTTCTCAAAGGTAACAGGAAGGTTTCTGTTTCGTATTTTTCCCTTTTCCCCCCAAAACAGTACAAATGAGATGCTCTTTGTTACAAGCAATGACCAGGAGTCAGAAATCTCACCAGAAACCATCACTGCTTTTAAAGAATCCAAAACTCAGCACGGAAAGAACCAACTCCGTGCTATATTAAACAGGGCATTTGTGCTTTGGATGGCATTTAAGCCAATAAGGCATGAAAATATGATGCTGCTAACAAGGTAAAATACTGCACCTCTTTTCCCTTCCCTGAGAAAACCAGGATTTAAATTTTGCTACTTCTGGTTGTAAATCTCAGACTCACTCACAGCCACGAGGGATGGGGAAGGTAGTGGGGAACACAGTCCTTTGTTCCTTTTTCTCTCCAGCCTCCAACTGGAGCATCTACCAGGAATAAAAGGGGGGAAAAAATCCTTTCTAGTGGAAGATGTCTCTGCCCATGGCAGGGGACTGGAACAAGATGCTTTTTAAGGTCCTTTCCAACCCAGACCATCCAGTGATTCTACAAAAACCTCGCGGCTCAGACTCCTCCGAACCCAAGAGAAACGGACTCAGATGCACCTTAAATCAATAAATAAAAAAGTGAGAAAGGTTTTTGCAGGGTGGTTCGCAGCCACACCACAACTCAGGGAGCCGGGGCCGGGCCGGGTGTGGGACGAGAGCCGAGGTGGAGGGGTGAGATCCGGGGTGTGGGCAGCGGGGCCGAGGTGTGGCCGGGCCGGCCGGGGCGGTTCTGGGCACTGCTTTTATCACTGAAATGGATACAGGAGCCCCAGCGAGGTGTGTGTCATCCCAGGAAGTGCTGATACAACCCTTTCTGCTCCCGGGCTCCCAGCTGGGCACTGCAGACTGGGAAGAGGTGTCCCAGCAGCAGGGCTGGGTCACTCAGGGCCACGGGCACCCTCCTCCCGCAGCCACCCCGGCACTGCTGTTAACAGAGGCCAAGCCCTCTCCAGGCTGGATTTACAGACAACATTTTCCCCTTTCCAGTCAATCTTTCTCCCCGTTTGTTTGCTTTTTTACCCCAGAACTCAAGCCAGGCATTCACAACGCGTGAGGTGCTCAGGGCAAGCGGCACCCAGGACCTGGCACCGCGGGGACACCGATGCCACCGACACCTCACACAGGCACAGACGAGGGGGTTCCCACCCTCTGCACATCCCAAACTCCTCATTTCCCAGCCCAGAGCGCAGGGCCGGGCTGTGATCTCTCGGGGGAGGCAGCAGGGAGGGAAACCCTCGCTCAGCTGAGGCTCTCGAAGGTATGAAAGCAAAAAAGCGGCGGTTCTTGGAAACGCCTCAGTGAGAGGTGAGAAGCCTTTCCAGCCCCTGGCTACGTGCTGGGCGAGGGGACAGCGGCTTCCCAGGGACAGCAGGAGCATTTGAGGGGCAAGGAGCCCTTTTTTGGGGAGGGAAAAGTGACCACGGAGGAAGTTTGTGGCTGTGCCTGAAAAACCCCGCAGAAAAAACACGGTGGGAGAGGGGATGTGAAGTGCTCTGGCCACAAACCCCCTCCTCCCAGTCCAAGCCACGATGGGGACACGTTTCTGTCACTTACTGTGGTCACGCCAAGCAGGGACAGGACCGAAAGCACCGAATCTCTGATGCACACCCCAAAAACGGACAGGGCAGGAGAGAGCAACAAGCAGCACCTCCACAGTGCTGCCAGAGCAGGCAGCAAACGGGGGGCCCTGGGGGTGGTCAAACCCTCTTCGGTCTCCTTTCCCTCCTCAACAAGGTGAGCAGGGATGGGGTGGAAGTCAGAAAGATGGGATTAAGGGCAAAAGAGATTTAGGAAGAGGGGAGAGAGGTGAAAGAGTGAATGGCAGCAAGAAAAAAAGTTAAGGGGAAAAAAAAAGCATTTAAAAGGGAAAAAACCACTTTGCATAAGAGTTCCCAGGGGATGGGGAAAAAGGGGCTGGAGCTGCGAGAGGGAGCTGGGAGGGAGCAAGGAAAAGTGACAGCAGAGAAGGTGAGAATTCGGGAAGGCAAGGAAGGAAAAGGGAAGGGAAAGGGAAGGCAGCCAGCAGGTGGGAGTGCTGGGGGAGGCCCTGGAGATGCTCCCACTTCCCTAGGAACAGACTCAACATCCCTGTATTGCTTCCAGCTATTCACTGCTCCGTGTGCTGCCTGTTGTGGGTCACTTTGCAGCAGCTGTGGATGGGAGAGGGTTTTGCACAGGGCTCCAGCTCGGCCGAGCCGGGCTCTGGCTGAACACAGGGCTGCAGAAACGGGGGAAAAGAAGGAAATTCCACAGGAAGTTCAAATATTTTATTACTTCCTGTTTGTACAAAGTATGTCAACACTTGGCACCCGCTGTGCTATTTATTTAGAGCTAAGGTGCCAACTTGACAGAATGTCCTTTTTTTTCCTCCAGATCCACCCCAGAATGAGCTCAGGCACAAGAAAAACAGAGCTCGGAGCGAGCGGGGCACTGGGAAGGAGCCTGGGGGTGGCTTGGGGGAGATGCTCGGAGAAAACCACCTTTGCCATCACCCTGGTGCTGCCCCAGGCTGGCTGGGGGTGCTCCAAGGGGCATCTTCCTGGTCCAGCACTCCTGGTGCCTCCATCCCAGCCTCATTCCCGGCCCTGCAGGGCTCTGCCTGTCACCCGCTTCCCTGAGATTTCTCACCCATCCCAGCTCCATCTCCGACTCCTCAGAAGTTTTTTCTGGGCACAGCTTGAGTTAAAAGCCTTGCTCAAGGGCTGAGATGAAGCGATGGGACAGGGGTGGAAGATGAATGGGATGCTCAGAGGTGGGGCGTGGAGCCCAGCCACATTTCTGGCCCCAAAGCCCCACAAGAACATTTGCTGGAGGAATTTCAGTGCATCTGAGAAGAAGATGCCCAGGGCTTTCCCAGGATGCCAAGACAAATGGCCAATTCTTTCCACATTGAGGATGCTTTTTGTCCTCTCCACCAGCCCCACATCCAGCCCCCAGTGCTGCTCCTGCACGCCAGGAGCCAACACTCACCGTGCCCCTCTTTTGAAGCCAAGAAGGGGAAAAACTCCAAATATTTTTATGCCCACACATCTACACACACACACACATACGTATTTGCACATATGTACATTTTAAAGTGTGTATAATATGTATATATATATCCATATAAAAACTGCAGTTCCTGCTGGCAGCTGCCACCTCCCAGAGCCAAGCAAGGCAGAGCAGCACCAGCCGTGGGGTTTGGCCCAAGGTGGGGATTCCCAGGAATCCGATGCCACCCCGGGAGCCGGGTGGGTGCTGGCACAGCCCGGGTGCTGTGCCCGGGAGCCACCCAGTGGCAGGTGAACCAGGAAAACCTCCTGGCTCTCCAGGAGCCAGCCCGGATCGGTTTACAGCTGGCATTCCCACACCAAGGGTTTCTGCATTATTTAATGATTTTTTTAAAAATTTTCATCTTCACTCAAAAACGCAAACAAAACCGTGGCAGAAGAGAGATTTGAAAAAAATTTTTTTTTTCTGCTGTTGGAGTTTCGTCAACCATGAGTTTAACCCTCGGGGTCAAACTGGGAGCCAAAACATGACCTTTACTGCCAACAAATCTGTGATTCCCTGAAAAAATTCCAAAATAGCCACAGCTTCTGCCTAAGCTTCTTCAATCAGCAATTTATGGGCTGGGGGGTGCAGGGGTGGGGGAGAGATCAACCTTTGGGGTCCACACAAGACAAGGGCATAAACAGCAAATAAACAGCAAATAAACAGCACACAGATCTCCTTAAGGAGCCAACACTTCCAGCACATTTTGAGGTCTAGAAATCATTTCTAAAAAAAGAAAAAAGCCCCATAAAACTGCTGACCTTGCACCTGGGCTGGTGTCCCAGGGAGGGCATCCCATGGGGGCACCACCCCAGAGCCAGGACAAGCTGCTCCATCCATCCTCGGCTTTTGCTTAATTGCCACGGCCTCTGTATCAGAAAATTGAAATTAGAGATGGGGAGCAGTGGGGTGAAATGTTGCCGTTCAGGAGGAGCGGGTGTGATTCACAGGGGTTTGGTGAGTGCTGGCTGCTGGTGAGGCCAAGCCAAGCTCCAAGAGTAGCAACTATCTCACCTTGTATTATTATTTATGTATTCGTGATGATGATGATGATGATTATTATTATTATTAGAAAGGCGATCTGATCCAGCCGATAAGGGGCTGAGCCAGGAGTCAGAAGACCTGGTTTCTATTCCTGACCTGGAAGAGTTGTGAAATTCCCTGCCCAGCCCCAGGCTGAGCCCGAGCTCCCACCACGACCCACAAGTGCTCGTGGCTGCAGCCCCACACCAGGGCCCTGCCTTGTGTTTCAGGCTTAAAAAAACCCCCACACTGCAGCGTTGGCTTTCCTGGATTCCAGCTCCACAAATCCTCTCCCACAGGAGCTCCCGTAAAGCCTCTGGTGCTCCAAAATCAAACCGAGGGGGAAGAAAACCCAGCAAACGCTGAGGAAAATAAACCCCCCTCGCCGAGGGAACGGTCTCCACCTGGCCTGACATCAAGGGGCACCGATGGCCCAGCGACAGCATCAACAGAAAATATTTTCTGAAGCATATTTAGAAGGATCAAACCGTTTCCCTTCAATGTGGGCACTGACAGCTTCACACGCAAAGGGAACAAACTCGGCTTTATAGTCCCGGGGTGGTGCCGAGCGAGCAGGAAAGCGAAGCCGGAGCTAAAAGCCGGAGATGGAGCCCCCAGGGACGAGTTCCCACCACACAGCGGGTCCCAGGGGGCAAATAACACTCGTGGCGAGAGGGAACTCCTCCAGGCCACAGCTCCAGAGCATCTCCCCGCGCTCCTCGGATGGCTGGAAACGCCAAGGTGAGCCCAGAGCAGCCCGGCGCCGAACACCAGCCCGGCGAGGGCAGCTCCCGGAGCCTCCCGCGAGCACGAGGCACCGTCCTGCACCCGGCAGAGCCTCCTCGATCACAACAGAGACGCTTCTGCGGTCGCAGCGTCTCTTTGGTTTCTCCAGCAGCTCAGCCCCCGGCCGCGGGCGCTGCCAGCCCCAGCCTTTGACAGCCCGAAAGCGAAACCACCGCGAACTCGAGGGGAAGGCGCTGTCTGTGCTCTCTGGCAGCGGCAAACGCCGGCCCGGCGCACAGGGAACCTGCAACCATTTTCAGTTTGATCACCAGCGGTCAGCCCCCGAAGCCGAGCACGGCACCTCTGGCTTCATAACCCCCCAAAACCCCCTGTGGTTGGGTCCTCTGTGCTTTTGCCAGGGGAGGCCCAAAGCGTTTTGCCATCATCCCAACCTGGAGCCATCAAACCATCCCTCCAAAGCGGGTTACAGAGCACGGCAAGGAGCTGTACCATCCCTCCAGGGTGGGACACGGAGCACGGCGAGAGCAGGGAGGGAGGGACACCCGGGAAAACCCGAGCAGCCACTCCACCACCATCCCCGGGGCTCCGTGTGCTGACTCCGCGTCCTGCATCCTTCGGCCATGGCGAGCTCAGCCCCCTGCACCCCCTCCCCACGCTTTCAGCGCTGCCAAATCAAACACAGCACTTACTCCGAGGCTCCCGGGGTCCGTCCACGGTCACTTTGATGGCTCGGTGATAGGTGGCGACTTGGGTGGGGTTGGTGAACACGGTGATGGTCAGGGTGAAGCTTTTTCCTAAGGAGGGTGAGGGGGGGAAGGAAAAAAACAAAACAAAACAGGAGAAGTGAGGATATTCACATGGGCTCAGCTCTTGTGGGAGAGGGAGGCTCCTGCCGGAGCGCAGACACAAATATCCCCATCACGGAACTCCAGCACACATCATTTAATTTTACGAGCCATTATTGCCCAGACACAAAGCTCGGCCGGCTCCCGCTGGGGCTGCAGCAGACACAGCCTTGGACCCGCTTCAGAGCAGGAGCCAGGACCTTCCTGGATGGAAAAGTCACTTGTCCCCCGCTCCCCTGCCCTGTCCCCGTATCGACCCCTCCACCCACAGCAGCTTCCTGGTGTTCTCCCGCTCAGAAGCTTCCCCTTTTCCCATGAGAATCCAGCCCTGAAACACGGCGCTGGATGCAGGATCCCGTCCGTGAAGGACGGGTTTGGGTCCTGGCATCCATGGGATGCTCCTGCGGGAAGGAGCTGGGGAGGTGGGGTCAGTCTGCAGGAGGTGGGTGCAGGGGAATCCATGGCCTTGTCCCTATGGATGCACCTCTTTGTGCTTGGCTTCGGCCGTACAGGCACCCGCGGCCCACGGAAGGGCCAAAAACTGGGAACTACAAAATGGGAACTGAATCCAGCCAGCTTTGGCCACCAAAAGCTGTCGCCAGACAGGCAGCTCCGCAGGGACTGTCCCCTGCTCCCAGCCCTGCCCAGACAGCAGGAACCTGCTGCTGGGAAAGAGCCGCGATGCCATCGTGGGGCTTTTCAGAGAGGCTTTGGAAGCACCGAGCTCGTCACCTTTTACAGAAGGAAAAAAAGGAATAAAGCAGTGAAAAGCTCTTGGGAGCCAAATTTTGCAGCAAGTGCCCCCCTTGCCCCAGCAGAACAGGTTTCCATCCACAGCCCAAAAACGCCTTTATCATCACAGAGGGTGTTATCACTCCTGCACCCCGGGCCCCCCCTGACCCAAACCCTTCACCTCCAGCTTTGGCATCCTCATCCCAGGCCCCCTGCCCTCTCCTTGCCTGATTGTGGCTGTGACTTGATATCCTCTGGATGGGGAGGCTGTGGGAGAACTGAGATCTCCACAGGAAGCCCCTCTGCTCTCCCACAGACTCCCCAAATTCAGGAAACCTTTGGGTAAAGAAAGGAGGCTGCACAAACCACCCTAACCAACCCCCTGTGGGATTTCAAAGGTATCAGGTACTTCAGAGGTCTAAACCCCAGCAGGATATAGGGTATAAACCTCTGTGTGATGGATTTCTGCTCCTCCAGCCTTTATTCCACAAATAAATGCAGTAAGAAACCACCTCCTCTCCCTTTTCCCCTAAAGTGATCGGGGGTTTTCAGATCCTGACCATCACCTATTTACAGGGTCAGACCTGAGAATATCCACAGCAACACAGAACAGCATTTATACAGCAAGCAGGAAAAAAAGAATAAACTGAAAAAATGAAATTATCTCCCTCGGAGAACATCCTGCAATTATCCCAGGTGGGAGAATTCCTCTATGGAGCATGGAAAGGGGGGAATGCTGGCTTTAAAGCCGACAGCAAGCCCCAATCCACGCCTCACCTCAGCTTTCAAACCAGGACTACACGACGCACAGACCTCCAGCTCATTTTCTGCACGAGAAGGAGCATTTGGGAGGGTAAAAGAAAATCCAATGATAGGATTTTCATCCCCGAGGACACGATCCGTGCTGCCGACCTGCACGGCCGAGCCGAGCCGAGCCGCCTGCGGAGCACGGAGGCTCCCGGCGCCGCCGCGGCCACGGAAACAACAACCAACACCGAGGATGGGCTGGGAAAACCTTTGGAAAACCAGAGCACGGGATGAGGAGGGTGAGGAGCAATTATTTAGGAAATCCCGCGGGAGGAGAGGGAAAGGTTTGCAGGCACCGTGCGGGAAAATCTGGCTTGTGAGGCACGGAACCCCAGAGCTGCGCCCGGCACCTCCATGCCCCTGTTTGCTGCTGCATTATTACTACGGATTTATTTCATTATTTATTATTATTATTATCTGTAATTCTTTTGTTCTCCATGGGAAATAACCTCCCTGCCTGTGAGTCCCTCCCTGCAGACACCACCACCTCTCCGTGGAGAGCGGCCGCAGTGCGGGGCCGGCCCGAGCCAGTTCTGCACCTCCCAAAAACCCTCCCCTGAACCGAAAATGATAATTATGACTGAGCATCATTTTTACTCATTTCCCGCCTTCTCAGGAAGCCGGGCTGGGGTTGCTCGTTCCCACCGCGCCCCGGCTCTGCTTCGCTGGATCCCCGCTCCCGGGCAGGTCTGGGAGCACCCTCGGCTCCCTGGGATGCTCCCGGGGGATATTCCAGCTGGGAGAGCCCCCGGGGGGTGCGGCGGGGATCGGCTTGCATTTTATACAGTGAGCAGAAAATTGGTGAATTTTTTTTTTTTTAGAGCAAAGCATAAAAACTGGTCCTTTTCTCCTCTGTGGAGATGGGAATTTATTTTTTGGGGAGGGCTCTTCCCAGCTCACAGTGCCGGTGAATAATCCCTGGCACCTTATTCCTAAAAATACCCAAATCTGACCCATTTCAAGTCCCGTTTTCCAAAGGAGAGCCTGGCTGCTGGTGGTTTTGCAGCTCCTGCAGCTCAGGCGCACGGCAGGGCTGGAGCAGGACCCGTGTTTACGGATCCACACGTCCCCACTTCGGATTTACACAAACATTTGTACACACGCGGCTCCGCTCCTGCAAAAATATTCCGCAGCGAATCCAAATTCCTGCCAGGATAAATGAAAGCAGCACCGGGCTGTCGGAGATGGAGCCAAACAAGGGAAGGCAAGTGTGACACCCGGAATGAAAATTCAATGGGAACGGTTTTTCCCACTAAATTGGGTCGGAAGAGCCCCGTGCCGGGCAAGCAGGGCCAGACACGGGGAGCTGAATCCACACTTCACGCTGAGAGAAAACCCCACGGAGCCGCCCTCACGCCGGCCCCAGGGAGCCCCGGTGGGGTTGTTTCTCTGTGGGTATTACACAGCCTCATCCCACAAGAATATGTAAAAAAAAATTAAAATAATAAGCACTTGAGTTACGCCCGTTAGAGGCAGCGGAGGTGTTTCCACCTCTTAATGAGCGTTTGTGAGGACTCTGCCCAAGGAAGGAGATTATTCACCGAAGGGCTTTATGAGACTAAACTACTGTTAATTCAGAGCTTGAGAGTGCAGAGGAAGCAAGTTAATAATGAATTCAAGAGTCAAGCTGAGATTGGGTTGCATTCAGTTTGGAAATTTGTGCAAGGATGAAAAAAAAAAAGCCCGACCAGAAAGAAAAGAGCCTAAGAGAATAATTGATTACAGAAATGAAAGCTTAATTCATAAAAGAAAAACATTTTCCATCCATCAACCTGCAACCAGTTAAGTGGAGAGTTTTAAAGAAACTGCAACATGGAGAAGGAGCCAACAGGAAAAAGGAAATGTATGAAAGAATGTAAACTATTCAAGTTTCATAAAGAGGAACAAGTAAACAGTTATTACATGCAAATAATTCCTAACATCACTGCTTTTAATTAATGCAGAGAAGTCAAAATACATCTGACACTGTGTGTATACATTTGAAGCCTTTGAGAAAATGCTGCCATATGGCCATGAAAATATAGAGTTCTTATTTTGGTTTAAATGAAGAATGAAGTGCTTCGATCTGCAGCGTTCATTGGTGATGAAATGCGGAAATTCTATTTATACCCTTTGAAATTCAGGTACAGGGAGGGATGCGGCGGAGGGAGGGCAGGCAGGGCTCTGGGTTTAACATTTCCAGGGGGTTCATTTCCCTCTGCTCCGACGGCACAGCCTAATTTGTTGGGAAAAACCCAGAAAGCCGAATTGCAGTCCTGCTTTTCCGCGCAACAAGCGTGGAGAAAACGAGCAAAATCCTCCCCTCGAGCACCCCCAGCTCTGCCCTGTGCCCGCAGCTCCCCGCGGAGCAGAACCCGCTGCCACCCTGCCCGCTGCTGGCCCTCCAGGCCGAGCTCCGGGTTATTATTTTCCTTTCCACACTTGATTTTCACCATTTAAAAACGAGCTGCCAGGTGCGCTGTGCCCTGAGCGCGTCCCCTGTGGAGGGGACCCAGCGCACACGCGCCGCCGCCTCCTGCGCCCCGCTGGTGTGAGAAATCGGGGAAGAGGCTCGGGCAGGGGCTGCCTTATTTTTATTTAGATATATTTATAAATATTTAGATAGATTGAGGTATGTATTTTAATTTTTTTTTTTTTCCTCTGCACCGCCCATTCCCGACACCTCGGCAGAGGAAAGAAGCCCTGGGAGGAGAGAGGCAGAGCTGCCGGCGGGGCCAGGGCTGCTCCCGCATCCCACCCGCATCCCTCGGGAACCACTCTGGGGATGGAGGGCTCCTCCTGTCTGGCCCGCGGCAACGAAATCTCCGTTGAAATAAAATATAATAGAGAATAAAGTGAAAAAATAAAATAAACGAACAAAATAAAATTTAAAAGTAAAAGAAAACTAATAAAAGAAAATAATAAAACAACAACAAAAAAAGAGAAACATTTTTCTTGCTTTTTCTTTCCCCCCCTCTGAAAAGCCAGATAAAAAGGCCAACCATTTCCTGGCCGGTACCTACCCCTGCCGCTTCTCCCAACAAATCTGAGGTCGTTAAATCTTGCTACTTGGTTTTTCATCACGGCAGAGGCGTTGCGCAGCTCCGCCGAGTAATTTTCGTCGTTCCCCGCCATCACCGTGACCACGGTCCCATCGGGAACATCTCCGAGGGCTACGACCTAGGGCAGGGCCAGAGGATTTTAGCCTAAAATTAACCCAGATCGAAGCCAACCTGCCTTACGGTTCCCCCCTAAACCCGCACCAAAAAAACCCCAAAGCAAAACCAAAAGCAATCCGAGCCCCCGAGGAAGGCTGAAAAAATCGGAGGGGGAAGGGGAAAAAAAGCTAAAAAGGGTTAAAAGCACAAAGGGGGTCCGCGGGGAGGGGGCAAGGGGGTGGGAGTCAGGCCGCGGTCGGTCCCGTCGGAGGAGTTTGTGGGTTTATTTTGTTTGATTTGGGGAAAAAGTGAAGCGCTGCCGAGCGCGGGGCGGCCGCGACCGGGGCCCCGGAGCTCCGCGCCCGGCCCGGGGAAGCGCCGGGAGCCGGCCCGGCCGGCGGGGAAGGGCCCCCACCGCGCCCGGGGAGCAGCGCTCGGAGCTCCCGGTGCCGGGGCGGCCCGGGGAACCCGGTTTAGACACCCCTCACTCCCGCCGGGTTCCCGGCACTCCGCTGCCGTCCTGCCCGGCTCCCCTCGCCTCTCCCCGGCTGTTTTTTGGGCTTCCCTCGCCGGCCCCGTTCCCCCGCGGGCGTAGCGGGGATGCCCAGGCCGGGGATGCCCCATCGGTCGCTCCGTTCCGCGGGCGTGGAGCCGGGGGGAGCCCGAGCAGCGCTACCCGGTACCGGGGCTTCAGCTCTTCGCTTTACTTTTTGCAGATTAGATCTTCCCTCCCTGCCTCGCTCTCCCTCTCCCAGGAAGGTAATTAACCTCCATCTCATTAAACTTCAAAGTTGCCTGAATGCTCCTAACTGTACGGAATATCTAAGATGCTGTGACCGCGGGGCAATGCGGAGACTTGATTAAAAATAATAAACTGGGCTATTTGATTAAAAATAATAACTCGGGCTCCCTCGGTGGTGATGTCAGGAGCGATTTAAAGCGCAAGGGGCGGAGGGAAGAGGGCGAGAGGGTCGCAAGCCCGGAGCCTCGCCCGTCCTCCCGAGCCGTCGGGGCTCCGACTTACCTTGAAGGCGACGGGCAGCGTCTTGTTGCACCTCCAGTGGGACGGCAGCACCGAGCACAAGAAGTTGGGGCTGTCGGTGCGCACCAGCTCGCCGGCGTGGTCGGCCAGTACATCCACGACGGAGCGGACCTCGGGCCGAGCCCGGGCGCCCGGAGCGGGGGCCCCCAGCGCCCCGCTGTTCTCGCCCATCTTACCGCAGGGGAAGGCCGTGGAGGGGGGTGTGAAGCGCCTGCTGGTGCTCGGGTCTACGGGAATACGCATCACAACGGCGGGCGTCAGAGAGCCGCCGCGGCCGGGGAACACGGGGAGGGACCCGGCGGGGCTCGGCGGCGCGGCGCGGCGGGGACAGCGGCGGCG
>WBMZ01016642.1:0-33612 GCA_013400975.1 Atrichornis clamosus | reverse complement strand
CCCCCGGGCCGCCACCCTCCTTCACCTGGTCTCCCGCGCTCCGCCCGCCCCGCTGTGTTGCGCTTCAGCCCCGCCAGCTCTGCAGGTCTCCGGTTCATTTTTTTTCACCCTCGGCTTAAGCCTGCAAAAACTGACCAAAAAAAACCTGGCCTGGTTTAGCCTGAAACCAAACATCTCCCGGTCGATTTCTGCAATCAGGTTTTCAGCATTCCCTCAGTTGAGTGTAAGCACCCGAAGGTATTTACAGCAAGCTTTGACATATCTTATCTGCCCAATCGTGCCCCTGATAAGCACATCAACAATAGAGGACGACTACCCCATTGTGTGAAAAGGGGGAAAAAAGAAAAAGCCCTAAAGGGCTGTGCTCATACTGTGTTTCTGGGACTGAGGGCAAGGAACGGAGGTTTCTCCCCACCTCCAAGAAAACTCCCCATTCACAGATGAGACGGAGCGCGGAGGTCTGTGTATTACACTGACACACTCCTGGCGAAATACCCCGTGTGAAAAGTTTCGCAGCTCATGCTTTTTTCCTAAGAAACCAATTAGCACATTTCGTTACTTTCTCGTGTTTGCAAGCAGGCTTTTTCCAAGCTGGGTTGTTTCTAAACAAGCTTCCATTCAACCCCAAGCTAAACCTACGCTTGCTGGATAACAGTAAGAGGATCTGAACTGCAGATACACAACCAGAACTCTTTAGCGTGTGGAAGAAACCCAGCTTCTATCACCAGATTCAATACGATCGGAACTGCACGGTGAAGACGCAAAATGCATTCTAAAAGCCTCGCTCATTAAAACGCTTCAGATATTTCAAAGTAAATAGTACATTTTCAGATGTACATTTCCTTGGTAGTCCTCCTGTTTATAGAAAAAGACTGTGTTCTCACACAATTTTTCAAATTTGTAACTATGCAAGTCTTGGAGACAGCTTTCGGATGAATCCCGGGAACCAGAGCCTTGCAGCCTTGCTGATTCAAAGACTCATCACTATTTTATTATTTTCAGTGCAGGTGTCTAGCTCCTAAGATTTGTCTTGCCCTTAATTTTTTGTATCTGTGAAATCAATGACTGCTTTCATTAGGATTGGTCAAAAACTACTTCAACAAAATATTTTTCCCACTGAAGAACTGATAGCTTGGCCAAAACTCAGTTCTGTGGGAACAGTTACAGTCTGATGCAGGTATTCTCGGGGGAATAATTTAGGTTCAGAGTGGTCTGAAAGAGACAGAGGCAAGAACCTTTCCTGAGCAGCACCATGGCCCCATCCTGTCACCCTGTTCTCACTTCAGGTGAGTGCTTTGCTCATGACTCAGCTTGCTTTCTGGGAGATAGTTATTGCATTCTTTCCCAAATAATGAAGGGAAATTAAAAAAAAAAAAAAAGTAATTTCCTTTTACTCCAGATCTAAATGAAAACTAAATTCAAGTTTCGGTAAGGAAAGCAATTACTGTCCAGTCAACACTGTTTATCAACAACACACACGGAACAATAAGAAACATCACGAGACAGTGACTGCGAGCATTTCACTGAGAAAGTACAAATCTCAACTTTACACGTCAAAACTATCATAAGTCATCACACTGGCATCAACTATCATCGCATTGGCATGAAAATACGAAATTTTCTACCTCAGAGATTAAAATTCTCCATTTGATCCAAAGAGAAGGGTCACACACAGGAATGGGGTGCAGGGTCCTACCACAGTGCTTCAAAAGGGGTTACAGCGGCTACTTCTCAGGTGCACTCTTCAAGCCCATTTGGGGTTAAGATTCCTGTAAATAGAACACCCATCTGTGCCAGCTGGGGATATTTGGTAGCATTTATGGCACATGATATTAAGCATCTTTGTGAAGCTGCCTTGTCCTTCAGGAAACAAACCAAATATTATTCAGTTTTCCCCAGCTTTCCAGCACTCCATTCCCTTCCTCGTTTCATGTTCATGTAAAAGATATCTCATTTTTCAGCCTTATTCTGGGGCAGTTTTCCGATTTCACCATAGAATGTGAATTAGCAGCCTATCACTATTTTACATTTTTTGCTTTGTAGAGTGAGTAAAGAAACATAGGTCCCAAATCCCCTGTTCTTTCCTTAAAGCAAGTTAGTGCAACGCAAAGGGTAGCCAATTCAATCTAGAATATTTGGTTGGGTTTTGGGGTTTTTTTTACTACCTCTTCTGCACTACCATAATGACCACTGACACAATCTGCAGTAAGTAAATTTTTTAAAAAATCAAAAATAGACTAAAAGATATACCTGGTCATAGATGATCCAGATGACACCAAGAACTATTTTCTTTCAGATATAGTGCATTTCTTAAAGCCAAATAGCATCTCCTGGACCGTGTAAGAGATCAGGGATAATCAGTATTCAACACACATTAAGGTCTCTCTCAAAAACAAGACATAACCTGGAGGACAGTTAAGGGGAACTTCCAACTACTCGATCATTAAATATGCTTTCTTTTTCACACAGATGTCATTCTGAGAGGGCATAAGCAGAGGCTTTGTTCACCAACAGCCTACAGCCATTTCAGAGAGAAAATGGGAATGCGGCTGCATCTCTGTTTTGCAGTTCCTGCATCAAAATTCACCAAAAGCTGTGAGACATGACCTTTTTTTTTTTCCCTATTCTTTTTCTGGATATTTCCAGGAGGTGTATTACAGTTTCTTGATTACAGCCTTAAGGCCTCACAAGCCAAGCAAGTCGGATACAAAACCCACTGTAGAACTGGCTGTTGCTGAGACTGCGAGGGCAAAACTGTGGAGATTTAGGGTGTGCTTAGTCTGACAAATCATGAATCAAACACACAACGGCCCTTTGGGGTGGCCTGTGACAGCCCCTGGCAATCAGAAGAGCACTGGTCAATGGCTAGGAGTACCTCCGTGTCGAGAAGAGAGGCAAAGAATAGCTGACCCAGCCACTTGGGAGGACAAAACTGCTATGAACCATAATTGTCACTGCCTGTCAGGATTTACAGCAAGGCAGGAGAGGAATCTAGTCTCAGTTCATGGTCCTAGGATGAGGATAGCTCACTGGAATACAGAGACACCTGATGTAACTAGTTAAAACTGGATGGGAGGTAGAAGTGTTCTCAAATGCCTTTAGTTGGTTAAACCATGTATTTAAATAACATAATTAACAAATCAGTACTTAAGACAGACATTATCATTTATAACTTAAAATTAGTTTGTAACAGTTACAAGAAAAATAAATCAACCTTTGTTTTTCTTAATCTTTCTTTCAGACGGATAGTTGCTGATTGACATGATTTATTATTTCATATTTCCTTGGATATAAAATTCTCATATATGGAGATATTAACTATGCAAGATCAAATTTTTCCTATTCATAAATAAAGAAATTCAGTCAACAACAATAACTCAACCAAAAAAAAAAAGTAGCATTTCCTTGACAAAGCAGAAAACAGTTTAGATGTCCATGTTTCTAATCCCACTCTTAGCAACAAGACCAAGCTCAGGCATTTTTCCTATATTCTGTGAGAAAATTCTGGATGTTCAAAAAACGTGGCAGCTGTACTTCTGTTCTGAGTATATACCAAGAGTTGTGGGAATATACTCTACAGTAATTAGAATACTTTTCTACTTCAGGAAAAAAACCCCCATAGTATTCATAAAACATCAGAAAATCTTGCACCAAAGACTGAGCAGGGGATTTAACAAAAACAGTCTCTGGCTTCTTTGTCATGAAAAATGGCAACAGGTTTGAGCTCTGGCTGTTCACGAGTGAATGTTTCAACAAACAAGCTGCCAGTGGTCCAGAGAATTCCAATTTTTAGACTGAAAAAACAGAAAGCAAAGACTGTACATGAGCACAGCTCATCCTTCACCCACCTGTGGCAAATTAAACTGCACACAATTAGACAAACAAACAGTAGCTCTGTACAGCCACTGGCTGGAATGCTCCTCAGGTGCTTTGGAAAACATCAGTTGATTCAATACTGAGAGAGATCACCTGCCTTCTCCAACATGGATCTTATACAGGATTTGTATTTCCACCTGTCAAAACACTGTCAGCTTTCCATTTTGCCATGTCTCCTCATTTTGCCAAGTAGGGACTTTAGCTTTTTGTCCAGAGGCAGCAATATGTCTCCGATTAGCACAGTGCTTTTCTCCTTTGCAGCAAAAACCTGCATAAGACAGCCTGAAGGTCTAGACCTGGAATTTAAGAGGTCAGCCCAGGGGGGATTTTACCCTCTGTGTTGGGATTAAACACAGGACTTGAGAAGCAGTGTTCACTTTTGTCTCGCTAATTCAGTCCAGAAACCAAGCTTGGTGCTTGACGCAAGATAAGTCCACCAGCCCAACCTGCACATTTCATTCTAACAGCCCTGTGCCAGCCAAGTGACCTCTGGTATGGAGGTGGATCAGTCCCCAGCTCCTGCTGTCACACACCAGCCTCTTACCAAGCAGCCAGGGGCTCCACAGAGATACCAACACGTTCCAGCCTCTCAAAAGGCACACCTGGAAAAGTCCCCGTCAGTGCTAAGACTGGTGAGATCTTTACCTTAGCATGAACAAGTTACAATAGCAACACAGGAGCCCTCCTCAGCAGCCAGCAGGGAGGAGGGATGGAAAAACTCATGGGGAATTCGACCCTGGCAGGCGCTGCAGTTCTGTACCCATTGTACAAGGCACATTCTCAGTCTGGTCCAGGGAGCTCAGCAATCCCACCCAATAGGCAGTGGGCAGAATGAACCTCAGCGCAGTTCATCCGCTCTGAAAGGCCGAGCTTCTCCCTCTGACCTGCTTGGGTGGCTTTCTTCTGGTTTCTCTTTGTAAGTACCTGGATGCCGTGCACAGAAAGAGGGACTCCCCAGGGAATCAGATACTGCATGTGCAATGGACTCGCTGAGTCATGAAACCAGGAGTCCCCAATAGGTTTTCTTCTCTTACTGTTTTTTAAACAAACCACGTACAGCTTTCCCCACTAACCTGCCTTAGCAATTCTGCTTTTCAGTTCAAGAGTAAGTACACCCATTAAAACTAAAAAAATACAAAAAAGAAAAAATTACAAACATGAGAGAAGCAAGAACCTTCTGAACTCCCATCTTGCTAATTCTGCAAACTTGGAACATATTTCAGGAGTTCAAGGAAGAGTCTGATCAGAGGTAAGGCTTGAAATTTCAGACTTCCTAAGTAATATTTTCCCACTCTCCCAAAGGATTTTCACGATGTTACAGAAGAGGAGAAAGTCCCATTTTTCCTAGTAGAACAAGTTAATCTTTCCTCCTCTGTAAAATAAATATTTTTGAGACATAGCTGTATGCATCCCTTCACAAGAACCCCCTCAAGCAAGTCATAAAAGCTGTAATTAGGAGAGGGAAAGGCCCAGGGTCCTGTGAGATTCAAAAGTTCATGTCAGATCCTTCAGCACATTAAGTGGCAAGAGAAAAATCTTCAGTTTGAAACCATGTAGCACTGGGAAAATGTCTTTTAGTGCACCTAAAGTCAAACATCACCAGTAAAGTATTTGTACTGCCATCTCCGTGCATACAGGGATATACAGCCTGAAAATCTTTGCTGCAGAGTAATTACGAACATTCTTTTCCCGTTTTATATACTTCTCACAGAACTCTTTATTTTTGTAATAGACATATTTTTGTGGATTCCCAAGCGCAATATGTGATGCCTTAAAGATAGAGTTGCACTTATACAGAGCTTTCTAACCACGCATAACATCTGTTTGTGGGGATCCTCCTTCCCACAGGCACATGGACGTGGTGATGACACATTCTTGTGCTTTCTATGGTCCTCTGTTATCAAGGACTCTGCTTAGAAAGAAAACTTGTCCTTGGGTTATGGATACTGGGCTACAACTATTCTTGCAAACAACACTTCCCAACACAAAGGCATTGGAATTGAACTGTAGGTCAAACTTACAGAATGAAATAAAGTGTATTATAATTATATCTCTCACGTCACATATTGAGGTTTAACAAGGTGATAGCATCTGGGAATGACCGTTCCTGGGTGGTAGTGTGAAATGATGTGAAATTTTTACAATGGATTTATCAAGGCTTCTAATAAGGAGTTATGCTTTATTATTCTTTCTCCCACTATTTAAAAGTGGTCTGCAATTTCCACTAGAATTTTAAAAATGCAAGCACACTCCTTACACAAGTAATGGACAGAAGATGGTGTTAGGAGTTGCACCACTTTAGCCAACAGAAGTTTAAAAGAGAATGACTTTTTAAGAGATCTCGTCCTAAACACTAATACTGAACA
The DNA here is from genome assembly GCA_013400975.1 of Atrichornis clamosus. Lineage (NCBI taxonomy): Eukaryota > Metazoa > Chordata > Aves > Passeriformes > Menuridae > Atrichornis > Atrichornis clamosus. The sequence continues at coordinate 27,370 of WBMZ01016642.1, read as the reverse complement.
GTGTCCAGGCAGTTACAGATAAGGAAGTTAGGATGCATGTATTTCCTTTAGTTATGTATGATTCCCTCACCTTTGTGGTTTTCTTAAAGAAGGGTTTAACAGGGAACTGACTGTGCAATTTTAAACTTTGGATCCAAACCCTTTTTGACTCCAAGCAAAAGTGCAGACAGATGGGCAATTCAGCCAGGCTCTGTGCTGGCTGTGCCCCAGTCTGTGAATGGCAGCAACAATGGAAGCAGTAGAAATAATAAAGAGAATTGCAGCATGGAAAAATCAATGGCTAAAAAACTCCCAAATTAGATGTTTCTGGAAGGTCCTTCTTAGTAATTTTGTAAATCGAGAGCCTTCCACTTCCCCTGCAAGCTAAAGAAAAGAGATCAACTTATCTAGAGCACTCAAGAACAATTATTTTTTCCAACTTAATTGCAAGAAATGCCCATGAAAGGTAACTCAGCTGTGAAGGATGTGACTGCACATGCCAGACAGATGTTGCCAGCACCAGAGTTCTTCCTGTGTTCCCCAAATGTTAACTCCTCACTGGGGATTACCCACGTCCAATATGCAGGAAAATAGCAATTTCTTTGTTCTCCAGCTTTATTACTACATAGTGAACTCTTTAGGAGTGCAAATTTTTGCCAAGAAGAAGCAAATTAATAACATATGCATGTGGTGTGTTTCTGCTTCCATCACAGGTGAACGCAGTGCTTGTGAGAGATGATGTTTACAACCTCCTTGAAGCAGGGATATTGAATCCAGCCCCAGCTATACCAGCTGTGCAATGTATAGATTCTTGTTTCTACATGAGCACATTATAATCAAATTCTATGTATTTATGGAGTTTGGTCCCATGCATGTCCTGTCCTACAACACGTACTACAAACCATTTGCTTTCGTAGATCACCTCAATAGATCACCTCAATAAATGACCACAGTCTGTCTTTTCTTCAAAACATTCACTTCGTTATTTCGTATTCACTTATTAAGAAACATTCTTACTCTACAAGTAATAAACCATGTTTACTTTCAATACTGGTTTGACTAAAAAGGCCCTGCTACTTCTCAAAGGACTGCAGCCGGTGAAGTTCCTAAGCCATGCTCATGTTTAAGTGCCATTCCTAAATCCACGCTAATTGAAAGCAGAAGAATTGGTCTGAGCCAGGCTTTGAACACTGAAAATACTCTCTGTAAAATCCATAATAACTGCTTACCAAAGATTACTAATTTTGTTCCTCAAACAGATGCACGAGTTTGGGGCTGACCCAAATCCCACAAGCCCCAGGTATTGTGCCCACTTCCAGTAAGGGGTAAAAGAGGTAAAGAGAGAGGAACATAAATTAAAACCCCATGTCAATAGCCCATTTTGGGGTATCACCACAACAGGTCTGAAGGTCATATTTCATTGCATATGCAAAGATATTTCTAACTGACACTTACTAAACAATCAGACTAGCTACTTACTTTAGACAGCCTTAAACAAATTTTAATTGAAACCATCTGTAGGACACCTTATCTCTGAAGTAACTAGAGATGTTCAGTTGACTTTGGACTAAATTACCCAACAGATTCCACACAGAAAAAGCACATTCATGAAAGTGATTTACTGCTTTAATATAACACACAACTATAAAGGGTTCACACCTGACCCTACAGTTTCTATGATTATTCTCTTTAGGAGAGCAGAACTGAGAGAGAAAACAGCTAGAAAGCTGCCTTTTCTTCTGCATAATTTGCCCATGAGCTCTGAAGTGCCTGCTTAAGGGACGAATTAGTCTTTTCGCCCTAAAAACTAAAGACAGTGCAGTCCTGAGAGAATGAGAGTAAAAAAGGAACCTTTCCTCCAGTGCATCACCCACCCCACGAGAGTTAGATGCATTAGAGCACAAGGATTGTTCCTGCCATACATTTTATAAATATCGGGAAAATGATAAGAAAACAGTGCCTGCCCCTCTTACCCAACCCATTTACTTAATGCCTATACAAAATTAATATGAAGAGTTCAGATTGGTCAAAGTTCCTTGCTGTACTGCCTCTTACATCTAGCAAGGGAGATTCTGTGATCCAATGAAAGGATGGATAAACCACATTTGCTGTAATGGAAGAGTTAGGGCTGGTATCTTTATCAAGATAGCATACCACAAGAGAGAGAAATGTCTCCAAAAGGCTGGAGTCTGCATTGCAAACAAAGCTGGTAGACTACAGTGAAGCTACGTAGGCTATAATGAATGTTTTTGACTGTAGGGAGAAAAATGAATGGCTCAAGTCCAGGAACTGTCTCTGCCTACATACAGAACTAGGTCTGAGGAAGTCCTTATTCAGCACATTTCCTGCAAAAGACATTAATTTACATTTTCTTGTTTAAAGAACAGATAACTTTCTCCATGTGAGAAATTCCAGCAGACATGGGCTCAGAGTGCTGCAGAGACCACTGCACATTTCATACAAACACTCACCAACTGTTGCCACTTTGAGATTTCAAAGCTCACAAAGAAAGTCACCTTTTTTTGCACCCCAGAGCAGAACCTAGGATGTCAACCCTGATTACTGTGCAGTTGCTCACCCTTAGTGCAGTCTGAGAGGCAAGAGGCCTTAACCAAGCTTAGATATAAAAAAGGATTTCTTTTAAAGGCTATCAATGTTAATTAACAACTTGGTCTTGCTTAAACATCCACTCTGTGATATGGGTGTCTGAGTTTATCATGTCCTCAATCTTTTGAACAGACAGATTTTATTTGCTAAGCATTGGTCAGGCCAGAAGGAATGAGCTTATCCCAATTGACAGTGGCTGGATTTGAATTCTGGACTCTAGATAGCAAAATGTTCGGGATTTGATGCAATTTTGCCTTAGCCAACTACGCTGATTTCGGGGCTATCCTTGTAAATCCAGACACTAAAGGAAACAGTCCTGGAGTCTTACTGGAAAACAGAAAGGCACATCCTCACTCTAAAAGGCTTTTACACTTTACACTTGGGTATCTAAAACCTAAAAAGAGATGCTGAATCTTTGTGCCAAAGGTAACAATTCAAACACAACAGGATGCACTGATTTGCTATTGCTTGTGCATGTTAGGAGAGAGGATTAGAAATTAGAAGCCATACTGAAAGCCAGAAACCAAATATCACATCAGTTTTGAAAACAAACCCTTCAGAAAACAAGTCCCTTCACCCCATTTAAGAGGTGAATTTATATGGGTTCATTTTATCCTTTGATTAGATATTTTATTGGGTTTTTTGATTATGCCAGCATTCTACAGCTGTAATATTGTTGCAAAAAACATACAAGTGTTTAATTTGAAATAAAAAGGCTTTTGTGCAATTTTAAAATAATGAAATTATTTCTACTAGTATTAGATTTTTATGAAGCCTTTTGAACTTATGCTTTTCACATCTATTGGTTCAGATGATTCACTGAAATATCTCCTGTGAAATTAGAAGAGTCCTGCACAATTATCAGTCTACTAAAACATGGCTTTTCAAATGCTTACTCACTGACCTGCTTGGTGTCCTGTTACACAACAGCCCCCAAAGAACGTATTAATCATGGACATATCACTGCTGAAACATTCAGTATGTTACACTGGAGCTTCCCACTCCTCCCCTCAGGGCAGAATCCTTTCTTACTGCACTGCCTCACTCAGCTTCTGTATTATTCACTTTTCCAGTAATAACTGCAGTTTAATCTTTCAAGCTTTTCAAAAAGAGCTGCTAGAGAAAAACGTGCATGGAAAGGGGTATGAAATACCAATTAATATGTTCATCAATCTGCAGGAAAAATGCCCTTTAAACTGCAATCAAGATTCAACTAATTAGAGGGCACGTGCACTCTCACTTGCCAGTGATACTCACGCAGTTCTCCACATCCTTTCCAAATGGAGTGGAGGAAGGGTTCCCAGCTACCTCTGCAGCCTGTTGTCCTCCTTGCTTTTTCAGTCCTCACTCTAACCAAACTTCAGGAAATTTGGTAAAATTCATATTCAGCAAATAAACTGTTTTCTGAAAATCATGCACTAGCACTGGAGCTCTGCAGGTATCAGGTGACGAAGGACTTCACCTTTTAGCCTGATCCTGCAGCTGCATTAACACTTCCTCAGGAAAGCCTGGGTTTGTTCCAATGCTCTTACCTGCCACCACTCCAAATACAACACAGCACGAAGCCCAGATTTCACGCTATTTACGTAAAGGTGAGATGGCAATGTCATTGTTGACATTACGTGGATATTTCAAAACAGACACCCGTTTCAGAGCATTTTGTTCAGAATAATTTTATCTCTGTACATCAGGAAAAGCATATAGTAAGACAAACTTCCTGAAGCCCAAGCACAGTGTGGGATCATGCCACAGTTGTAGGACCACTTCACACAGGGTTAAATTCACCACCACATGGATATCTCCAACACACGAACACCCAGTTATCACTTAAATAGCAATATTTTACTTTAGGGCACACAGTTCATGTGTCCTGTTTAGCAGAAGACTGACACAGCCGAGGAAACTGCTCCCCTCAACCTGTATTTTCCTATGGTATTCACAGAAACACAAGCTGAATAAAAGAAAGGGAAGGAAGAGCAGTCTTCCCCCAGATGCCAGCTAAACTTGTAAACCTAGGAGAATACCAGCTACAGCAGCTGGAACCCGTGGCTGGGAGGCCCAGGCTGCCTCCTGGACCACTTTTGATACGGCCAAGAGCACAGTCATGGTGGAAGGGAGCATAACAAAGACTGCTGGCATGAGCTGAAGTCACCCTTGAGTCCTCTCTGCAGGTGTTCCCTTAGAGTTGGTGTTTTGAGGCATAATCACCCATTTCATTTAATATTACTACAGTTTGTAATTTTAACTAGGGACAGCATGCATACCTATGGTCTTGTCTTAATTTTTTTCAGAAGTAAGGCAGATGACTGATCTTAGACACCATGTTTTTTTCAGAATTAAAAAGTAAAGCAAAAAACAAGTTTGATTGTTTTTTTAAAAAAAGAAAAATCTTCCTCATCTACTTATTCCCTTCCAGTTTTAAGAAATTCTGAGCAGCATTTCCTTCCCCTTGCCCCTTTCCCTTGTTAACCAGTTAGCTATAGCTGCTTTCAAACACAGCAGTAACGTACAGCCACTCATTTTACCTGCACAAAGGATGCACTAAATATTGTCTTATTCTCTTCCTTCAGTGTACACTTCCTAGAAAATGAAAAAAGCATTACGTATTCCAACTCCACGGGATGCCAAACATAGGCATCTCCTGAGCAGACAGAGTAAGTTATTCAGTGTAATAACTATAAAGGCAAGAATTAGATTACAAGAAAACATCCTCTACAGCTGTAAACACTGTCTGCAAGGCTTACTATTCACCACCATTACATTTCCATGCTGAGCCCATTCCAATCCCTTCTCCTTGCTAAAGAAAGCAGATTTTTTTTCTTTATTTTGAATTTCCTGCGTACTATTTTTGCATAGAGGAAGGAACATATGTTGATAAATGAGTCTGAAAGTCAATCAAAACCAACACTGAATCATGCATCTCTTGTTTTAAGGTTTGATACCCCCCCAAAAATCAGAAAAAAAACCAAATCAGGAGTGAATAGCCTAGGGAGTTTCTGCTTTGGCAGAACTGGAGTGAGGCAGTAGCCAAACACATTGCTACTGGCAGTCAGTCTTGGATATTTTAAGCCAGCAAAATCATAGCTTGATTCAGTATAATTAAAAGAGATGCTCAAAGGGAGCACTGTAAGGCTAAGTGGAGAAATTATACAAAATGTATTTTAACAATCAAAATTACTTGGGCAATCAGAAGACCGGGAAAATGGTGCTTTCTGTGCTTTGAAACTAAATCAGAAAAATTGAAAAAAAAGTACACATAGTAGTAATTAGATGCGAATTCTCCCCAATTCCCTAAAACAGTCTGTTTGGACTAGTACTATGTATTAAAACTTGCATGCCACAGGCCTTTATTTTTGCAAGCCCTGCACCTTTTGCAAACATTCAAGGATTGTACAAAGAATTGCAAGCCACTGACCAAGGTCTGCCTAAATGCATGCGTTGCCCTTTTCTTCAGAACAATGTGAGACATTTTGCTGTCATTGCTCAGACAGAAAAACCTATATCCACATGGGAAGTTTTTCATAGAATTATCCACTGCAGTGTTTCACTGTAGCTGCTTCATCTTGATTACGGCAGGGGAAAAAAGGCCATTAACCAATTTGATGATTGGTTAAAGAAAGCTCATGTCTAAAACTGTTAGTCTCATCTCAGCTATTCTTGTCAAGCTCCATATGGTCCATGTAACAAACAATTATCACTTTATAAGAAAATGTGAATTTCTGTCCAGTTTGTCCAGTTTCTAATGGAGTTTGGACATGTTCTGCTCATTCTGCTATTTTGAAGTCACTCTCCTCATTTTTTAATGACTTTATAAACAGAGCAATGAACAGGGCTATTGTGTCCTGCTGCATCTGATTTACATCTGCATTAAATGCTCCTTATGACTCTCTCCAGCAGTACAGAGCTCTTTCAAGGAGCCATATGAAACTCAGCCTAAGGCCCAGGGACAATGCCAGAATGAAGTAAAGGGGTCTCATTACAAAGGGAGAAGTTCGGGTCTCATTACAAAGGGAGAAGTTAGGCTCCCTAGCACCTAGAGGGAGGGTGAAAGTGAATTACAAGCCATACACACTGATTCTAATTTTTACATGCAGGGCAACCATCCATATGGTGACATTTCATCTCTAAATTTGCTAGCAACATTAAGTAATAGCTTTCTAGTCTTGCATACTGTACTCAAAATGCTATTGAGGACTTGTGGCAGAGAAGGTACAAGAATCCAAGCCTTAGGCATTGGTAGTTTGGTGGCAGAATAAAGGTAATTCAGACCACAGCATTTTTATAATCGGGGTACGTAAACCCACTTGGATAATATACAGGTATGGTGTACAAGATACAGGATAAAACAAACTCCCTTTGTCCAGCCTAGAGCACGGTCCCTGTACTCCTTCAGATCAATGGCAAAAGCAGCTTCCTACAGCTTTTCCTTAGAGAAATCTGATGGGGATCATAAATCAGGTCAATATATTAAGGCTGTTAAAAGATCGACTAGAAATATTAACTTATTTCAGATTCAGCTTAGTCTAAATTGCTTTACTGACACACAGTGGCTGCAGAGGCTTCCCAAACTGCTCATGGCCAAGGCCACGCTCTGCCACACCCTTCCAGCCATATTTTACATCACCTCTCAGTGCACCGAGCAGTCTGGCTCTACACATCACACAGAGGAATTGTCCCACCTGCTAAGAGATAACCCACATGTCACAGGCAGATGTACCTTGTCCTCTTACCTTAACTTTAAATAAACAGATTTAGTTTGGCAGTGTTTCTTGAATGTATTTATAGGTACTCTTTTATCATTAATTGGGAATTAATTTGAATTCAGAGAGTGTATGTGTTGTGAGATGGCATTTAAGAGTGGCTTCACTTTTTCAGAAAAACGACAGAAGCCACATTGATCTGTAATCAAATCTAAGATTAATTCTCTATTTGCCCAAATTATTTTGATTTGCCTTATCATGCAACTCACAAAGTATAAAAACACAATGGGGAACATAAAAACACCATTCATTCACCAGGTAGTTTTTCAGATACATAGAAAAACTACACTTAAAAATTCAGAGTAGCACAACCCAGCCTGAAAATCTGGTAGACAGGCTATCAGTAGTGATCTCATGGTTCTGCTATGATTCAGGAATATAGAAATCCATTAAAATGTTTTCATTAATCCCTGATGCTTTTACTGTATGCAAAAGGCACGCAGCTTAAATACTGAATTACACAACAGGTTTTAACCCTCTGCCATGACTCCTTCCTGAATCTCACGGGCTGAGGGAGGGAAACAAATGATGAATTTTAACTACAACAGTGAAAAATTTGGAGACGAGTTAGGACAAAACGTTTTGCAAGACATGACTACCATGACTATCACTTTTGAGTCAATAAACTGTATTCTGGGTTCATCTCCTTTCTACATGAACAGGAAAACCTTCAGCTTTACCTTGCTGGAAATAGGTTGTGCAACTCCCATACAAACTGATGCAGACAGGAGCTGAAAAATAAAAAAGTTGGGGGGGGCCAAGAGCCTTTTTTACTGAAAATGAGCAATTCATCTGTATTTCACCCAAAGGTCATGGATGCCCATTTACATGCAATATTACATGATTGCTTTTGCTGTTATTGCTGTGAAGATAGTTATACTGTAAAAGTTAAGTTGCGTTCCTTGTGTTTTCATGAAGCTAACAGCCAACAAAAACAGCAACAATAATAATGATAATTTTAAAATCTCATAAGCAGACACAAAAGGTACACACTAACTCACAAGCTCTGAGTTCCCACTGAAAAGAAGTGATCCCTGTCCTGCACAGCTGCTTCCAGAACCATTGGAACTCTCAAAGGAATAAAAAGAAATAATAGCTGCGGCCTTTAAAAATTTAAACACTTCCATGAAATCAAAATTATGGTTTTCTACCTCCCGAAACTTTCTGGCAGCTTCTTTTCACATGGCAGCACTCAGGCAGCTGCAAACACAGGCAAGCTACAGAGCCAGCCCCCACAGCCAGCCAGCTGCCACCATCTTCAGGCTGTTTGAAGGGTTTAGTTGCTCTGCCACATCAACATTTTTTTTCCTGATGAATTGCATTGGTTCTGGGTCTCTGCCACTGGCGCCTCAGTCCCACACAAGCACCTCTCCTGTTAGCAGAGGTAAATAAATACCTCTGCTTTGTCTCCATTGCAGCATTGAGGCACCATATCTGGGATTTCACAGGGAAGTGTCTCCCTGAAGGTAACTGCTCCTTGCCTATTCAGCAAACACTTTTCCTCAGATGCCCAGAACCCCTGTCCTGATCAACTAATTTCACTTTTGTTACTGATGCCTAGAGAACAGCCAGCACACCCATCTTTTAAAGTTCGCTGCAGCACTTTTAAATTAGTCAGATCAAGGGGGGGAAAAAAGAAAGCCAGAACTAAGGAAGCAGTGTTTGCGTCATGGGAGGTTTGCTTGCAAGCTTCTTTCAAATCTAAATCAGGACCAACCATCTTTTTGTCTCCAACACTGCCAAATTCTTTTTTCAAGCTCTGCTAAAACTTTAAGCAGCACAATCACAACAGTAGGTCCTATAGCGTTCAGAGGTAAACATTCACCAGAGCAAAGACAACATACATTTCTAAATTTAAACCAACCAAGAAAAATAATTTTTACTTCAGTAATATAAAATCAAAACTGTCCTTTTTTTCTTCCTTTTTTTTAAAGATACATTTTAAATTAATTACTATGCTGGAAATACACCAGGGGAATTCATTCTTCTGTTTCAGTTTTGAAGGATTAACTCTTCAATTATTAAATTGTACCAACAGCTGATCACTTGCTGTGCAGTCTATTTTTAAAAGTACATGAAAGATTAGTGTAACCAGAATACCTAGAATAAGAACATTTAGCAAAACTCTGCCATGCAGAAATCTGAAATTAGTGTTTGAGACCTGGTATATCAATTTACAGTTAATGCCAGGCTTGCTCTCAGGGGGGCTCAGGTCACTTTTTAATGGCCATCAACAGCTGCACACACACAACCCTCCTTCCTCCCCAAACCACCACCCAACACAGAAGGATTGTTTCCAACTATGGGGACAATTCAAATCTTTACTAAAAACACTGATGGCCTACTTTGCATTCAAAATTACATATTAATTCACAAAAGGAAGGATATCACAAGTTTGTATTTCAAAAAAAATGGGTACGGTGGGAGCGGCCTATTTCAAACTGGGATTGATGCATTTCTAGAGCCACTCGCCCTTTGAGGTCCTGCTAAAATCCAGGTGGCCATATTCCAGAGGATTTGTACTTTGCAGAGCTCCAGGGTGAGGAGAAGAAGGATCCAGAAATCCCTCCAAAGCATCACACTCTGCTTACTGCTCAGTGCTACTCTTTGTGAGTCCCTCTAACTGAGGTGTTGGTCCTCCCGGAGCCTCAGGCAGGTCAGGAAACAAGAGCCCTTCATGCAGGTCACTGTCTCCTCTGAGAGTCTCCTGAATGTCTCACCCTGCCTATAAAATGCAGTGCTCTCTCTGGAAAGACTCTCAGTACGCACCTCTCTGCATCTGTTTCCTTAAAAACCTCGGCATGTCTAAACCCGCCACAGCGCATCTTTGTGTCTAAAGGAACAGCACCTCATCTTGTAAGAACTCACATTTGCAGTATCTGTCCCCAGGCAGAAAGTCTAGTAAAGGTTGCTCTCAGTGAATTATGTTTTTTGGAGTATCCTTTTGAAAATTGCACCCCATGAAGGGTTTACTGCTGTATCCTGACCTACTAGGACCTGACAAATACTGATACCAAACACAAGCTACCTCATCCAAAACACTCCTCTAACTTAAAGTACTACCTCAGAACTCCCTCCATACACCTGAGCCACGACAACAAGGGACATGAAATAAGTCCTAATACATGTATGTTACCCCTTGAGAACAAGCTTTATTTCTCTGGTAATTCCCACCCTGTGCAAGCCAAAGCAGCAGAGAACTCAAGCACACCAGCAGCCAGCTGAGACAGAACACAAAGATTGATCAGTTTTGAAACAACAACTGCAACTCTAGCTGGCATTAGCAAAGCATCAGCACAGCAAGAGTTAAGAGCATGGGCTGTGCTTTCCTGGTGGGAATAGTTTGGGAAACAGAAATAGTAGGAATAGGATCCTTCACAATGACTTCAGTTTTTATTAACGTATTTTTACAGGACATCCCAGTTAAGCCAGACAGCGTGTTTGCAATAGGGTCCTGTCTAAGGACAGCTTAAAACTATTATACAGTACATGCAGAAGGACAATACAGTCCCAGTACAAGCTACCAGCAGGCAGTAAATCTTGTCAAAGCCTCATGTTACACCTGATTAACTGCTTGGCTCCAGTACTGCAACCTACTCCAAGAATGCTGGCTTCAGTGTAGTTAAGAGTTGTCAGAGATTTTATGTCATCTGATGGCAAGTTACATAAAATAGTGCCCCAGTGTATCATTTAAGAAGCATTACTAGGCATGAGCTGCAAGAGTGAGTGGTTCACACCTGCAGTATCCTCTGGTGCTATGTATTCCTTAAAAGTGGACTCCATTTAGATGTCTCATTTACTAGAAGAAATCACATCACCTCTGTCCCAATGGGATCATATGAGCCTGGATTACAAGTCTATCTGAATTACAAACACATCCAAAATTTTATCACTCACGAGTCAGTCTACCATCAACGTGGCAACTGCAGTGAAATTAAATTTCCCACAAAATTTTTCTTGATTCCATAAAATGGCTTAAAAATCGATACCCTGTAAATATGAAGAACTTATATTTTTCACTAAATGTACAAGCCTGCGAGTGGACCAAACAGTGAAATCTTTATACCACCTGAAGACAAAGGAAATCTTGTTTCTGTCAAGTTCAAAGGGAACCCAAGCCACTAAAGAGGCAAATTTCTAGAGCATCCTAAAGTCCATAGATTGGATGCCTGTCAAACACACGAGGTACTATGAAAACCAAACAATAATCCTTACAAATTGTATGTTTATCTGACTGTAAATCAGCAAACGGCATTATCTGAGATACTGTGCATCTTGACCAAGAGTTAGAGTCCTGCAAGTCAGCAAAAGTGATAAATTGTACAGTCCATTAGCTCTGACTCTGTAAGTTCCTGCACAGCTTTTTTCAGAGTTCTGCAGGAACTTAGCAGAAAGCTAGACGTCAATTTTAGCAGTAACATCTTCTACACCACACACGCAAACAAATTCAACATTTCTGTGGAGTTCCCCATGCTTGGCCAGCAGTAGGCTTGTTTATATTCTTTTATAAAACAAAACGACCACCTCCTATTTTAAAGTGCAGTCTTATTATCTCTTTCCTTAGGCAGGGCAGTGATACTTCAGCTTTGCCCTGGTGAGACAGCGTGTACTTCAAGTCTCTGCAGGAAACATAAACTCAGAAAAGTGAACAATTTCTTGCAGTTAGCAAGCTGCAATAGACACGGTCGGCTAAGCACTTGAATTCCTCCTCTTACTTATTGAGGCGATTTCTTGTTGTAACAATTATATCACAGCTCACAGCAAAACATTTTCTTCTAAAATTAAACAAGGAGTTTAATTAAAATCAGAACAAGTTTTCTGAAATAACAGCAGAACAGCAGAGCACATATCTCTGGACTACAAACATATTTACCTACTTTTTCTGCTCAGTCATTACAGCATTTCCACAGCTATCACAAGAAGAGCTATCAAAAAATGGAAAGCCTGATATTAAGCCACTTTTCCCTGGTATAAGATGACAAAAAGTCTTCTGGCTTTAGTAAGGAGAAAGACCCAAACCAGATACTCAGGCTATGGTGAAACAGATACGCAAAATCCTTTAGAAATCCAGATATAGAAATGCAGATCAATGCATCCACAAGCTGTAGTGACCTCTAAGGAAGAGGAGAGCATCTGAGCAGTACCACTATTGCAGCCTGTAGACACAAGCACCTGAGGAATTGAGAGGAAAGAAAGAAACCAGCAGGTGCTCCCTAGCAAGGTGTGACATGTGACATAAGTACCAAGCACCAGGGAGCCACAATCTGAAATGGAAATGCGCACAGCAGCATTGTGGGGAAGGGTTTTTGGCTAAGCAGTTAAGGCTGGGAGAAGGGTTTGAGCATGGGTAAGCTTAGATGAGCCTTTCGGAGGACTTCTCTCTCTCAACCCAGAGTGCCACAAGACCTGTCCTTGCAGATGACAAAGCTACAAGGGACAGTAGCTCTGGCAGGATCATCTCTAACGATGCCACATTTTTTGATTCAGAGCTTGTAGCTGGGAAAGGAAGAAATATAAGCGGGAGGGAAGGAGCTCAGCCACCGCAGTAAGAGTCAGCAAAGCTGAACACAAGTGCTCACAGGATCTAGGCAATTGCTCTCCGGGCCTTTGGGTGAGCTGTGCTGCTGCTACACGAGCCACTGGGCACAGTACAGGATCTTTGTAGCTACAAGTCACACTGCAGGGCACTGCAAGGTCCAGCAAGGTGCTGGCCAGTTGCCACTGCCATTTAGTCGCCATTTACGGAGCTAAGAGTATTGTGCAGCCTTGATCCTTGCAGATTTGAGGTGACCATTTCAATTGGCTCTGGTTTGGAAAATACAAAATTAGCTAAACTAGCTTTTTGCTAATCTCCGGGTGCTTTTGTTTAATGGCAAGAAACATCAGAGGTTCAGCCTCAACTAGGGTTTCAGGGAATTTAGCTTTTTCAAAGTTCGAGATGCAGCCGAAAATGTGACAAAAGCTGGCTGCGCTCATTGCCTTGCTCAATCACCTGCAAATGCATTAAGTGGAAGCAGTGGTATCTGCCTATACAGACTCAGTGACTAAGTGCAGATATCACTTGTACGTGATTTTCTTGCCCTGGACTTGCAATTCTTCACCTGGAGCATCAAATACCAGAGCCATGATGTGTTAACACCACCTTTCCTGTGGGGCTGTGCTCTACCATTCCACACTAGGTTTCCAAGAAGCTGTGTGCCTCTGGTAATTCAGACTGCTAGTGACACCCATAAGGCAAAATTGAACGGAAACTGCTGTATTCCTTTCAAATGGATCCGTGCCATTTTTAAATCGACTTTCAAAAATGCACCAAGCATACTCAGGGGAAATAAGCTAACAATGTGGATTGCTGCCTGAAATAATTATACAGATAGCTCAGGGCGTTTAGTGTAGTGATGAAAGAAAAGAAACGAGAAAAAGAGATTAGCAGGCTTCACTGCAATAACGTGGTTTAGTAAATCCCACACTTCCTGTTCCACAACAGAAAATTTGACATCGCCTGTATTTATAAGTACTGTACTGTATGTATTGATTTTCCCAGTTTAGGAGTCCCTACTGTGAAGCTCAATATTATACAGGAAACACTTCTATAGCAGAGGACTATCTCCTACCCTCATTTTGGCATACCTGCAGATTTGTGACTTCAGCATTACTTCACTACAAGGCTTTGTAAGAAGTGATTTTACTGCAAATAAGACTGCCTGCTCATAAAAAAGCATGTACATTCAAGTGCAGTACTGAAAGGCAATTAAAGTTTTGCTTTACCATTGTACCAGGCTAGATCAATCCTTGCTGAGGAGCAACACAAAGATAGGTAATGGATTTCAGGATGTCTCAAAGCCAGAGTTGTGAAATGAACTGTCTAAATACATAGCAAGCCTCAAAATCCTGACAAGCTTTCTCTTATTGTACTTCAACAGAATTTAAAGGGAACTCAGGCACCGTTTGCAGGTGGACATAATTTGATGAAGCTCTGAAAAATAAGCCTTTGGGGTTTTTTAATATTTCCTTTAAATTAAATATTTGTCTGATATTAGTCAAACAATATAGTGGCAAGTTTTAACATGTGAAATGAAATGGTATTTCACTACCTCCAAATAACCAACAGGATGAGATATCAGAGGCATTAGTCCTGACTGTGTTATTCTTCCACTGAAACTACACCTACAGTATTTCAGCATTACAACAATTTGCACTTGCATCATTTTTTCCCTTATTAAAAAAACCCCAACACAACTTGACCTAGTGTTTCTACAAGCAACTCTTGCTCAATTAAAAAGCTATATCCAAACAGATTTACGCTACACCCTTTTTTGTCATGAAAGTACTAAATTCCAGACAATGGGCATATGTGGGTGTCTGCTCCTGACTCTGAACTCCTGTTTTAAATATATATTTCAAAGATACTTTCCATATAGTCAAGGTCAATGGAGAGGAACTGTGAAAAACTGAATTGTTAAAATTTCACAGAAGGATTTTAAAAGTTACGTACAAGGAGTTTGTTTCAATGCTAACCTTAGCAGGATTCAAATCCATGGGGGTTTTGTATGTTTTATTTTGTTAAGGCTTGAAATCTTGGAATCCACGAGAGACAGAATCACTGAACAGAAAAAACAGTGTGAACACTAAAACAATAATAAATAACCTGGAAAGTTTTTCCCTAGTTAAGAAGAGGCCTGTAAACCTTTCTAGTACTAAACCTGCCAAATTACACCTATAGGCACTTGACGTCATCTCAGCAGCATTTCCTTGGTTTGTTACTCGTTATACCCCGGAATGTGAATTTCAGTAGAAACCCTGGTTTTGGGATCCATGTGTCAGGGGACCCTCGTAACTAGTTGCACAGCACCCCTCCCAAAAAAACCAAAAAGAGTAACAGGGACATAAAAAACAAAGTGAAGAATGAAAGAACACAAGTTAACGACAGATGTGATCTTTAAAGTGACCTATCCCTTGCCTGAATATCCTTATTTATCAATATTATGATGATTTTAATAACACTGTCTCCTTGAAAAAAAAAGTTATGTAAGACGGTTGTAACCATATTACAGACCCCTGATAAAAATAATGCCAGTGCCATCACTAAAGCATTCTTATGCAAAACCAAGAAGTTTGCAAGGACAACACACTTGCCAAGCGGATATAGCTATCTGCATTTTACAGATATGGAAACAGAGCCACTGAAAGCCAAAGCTTGCCTCAAAGTTTGCGTAAGAGTCAGCTGAGCAACTTGACTTCTACTTCAAATGCTGACCATTGCTCTGTTTTCACCTTCTATTTTCCCTTCTACATTTCCAGTGTTTATTCAACTGCACACCCATTTACCTTTGAATAATGCACACTTGGGTTGAGAGATGCATACAATGTTTAGCAAAATCCCTGTCAGGGCCTCTAAGCACCACCACTGCACACACACACAGAGTGGTAACAGTCCTAAGGCTGGTTATGGGATGCTTAGGAAGGAATGATTGCAAGAGGGAAATTTTATTGAACTAAAGCTCATTACATATTAATCTGATACTTCTATTTTGCAAAAATTATGCCCAGCCTCATCAATCTGAAGCACCTGTGTTGTCAACATCATGGGGTTTTTTCTCCAGGTCAGATAAGCATACCTACTAGAGATGAAGATAGAAACACTAAAAAAGAACAAAAAAGATCCATAGTCAGAAAAATCCCTTTTTGGACAACACCATAATAGTAAAGCAGATACTAGAACAAGTGAAATACTTTATTACGGTGAAGAAGTGCTTACTGCTGTGATCCGGCAGATACCATGGACATACACAAACCTGAATGTTCATGAAAGACCAAATCGGCTTCTACAATTTGAATTTTGTCTTTGCTCTTGGACGGCCTGAAGCACCTTTTCCGAGCAGCATTCTCTTTAACCAAATTCCCATATTCAGAAAGAATAATTGCAACTCGTGGAAGAAATACTGATCTCATGTTTTCATGGATAACAGCTCCTTGGATAATCTGAATCTCAGTGCAAGACATGACTTGCTTTACAATATACTAGAATTCAACACACCTCATAACTCCCCTTACTTTCACTTAATTTCAAGAGGTTCTCCATGTCCTACCCAGCTGACAGAGTACGAAGCCAAGCCAAGACAGTGTTTAGGCAAGCAGAGGTAGCTAAGGGAGCAAGATCTGGGTTGGAAAAAGTTATATCGACCAGAGGAGTACCACGAAGAGGATCAGGGGGCTGGAGGATTTTCCCTAGGAGGGCAGGCAGAGAGACTTGGGGTTGTTTAGCCTAGAGAAGAAGAGATCCTCTCGCAGTCTGCCAACACTATGGGGGGCCTAGAGAAAAGATGGGGAGGGACTCTTTATCGGGGAGTGTGGTGATAGGATGAGGGGTAATGGTTTTACATAGAAAGAGGGTAGATTTAGATTAGATATTAGGAAGAAATTCTTTACTGTGAGGGTGGTGAGTCACTGGAACAGCATTGCCCAGAGAAGTTGTGGCTGCCCCATCCTTGGAAGTGCTAAAGTCCAAATTGGATGGGGCTCTGAGCAACCTGGTCTAAGTTGTGCCTGCCCATGACAGGGGTCAGCACTAGATTCTCTTTAAGGTCTCTTGCAAACCAAATTATTCCGTGACTCAGTATCTGACTATTTTCTTTCCAAAATATGAGGAAGAGCCTGGCTTCATGTACTGTCTTTCTCAACAGGATCTTTTTCAATGGCAACACAGTTCTTTTAATTTTGGTAGTCACATCAGGATAACTCCTTATAGCCTCCTCCTTGCTCATTACCCACTACCTTGCACAACATTAGGTTTTGGTCAAGAAAGCCACATGGTAAACAGTGTTTATCTTGGTGAACTCTGCAATATCACCACATGGCTTGAAAACAAATGCATTCATGCAAATGCAGCCACCTCTGAGTCACCACACAAGTCCCACATCAGCACACAACCTTCTGTAATTTGAGAACCTCATTAAGCCTATCAACACTTAGATCTTTTCAGACTGACGAAACAGGAAAAGCTTTGAGACAGCAGTAGTCTTTGCTGTCCCCTAGCTATAATCTGCTGAATTTGGGAATTCCCTTCATAGTTGTTTCCCCTCTTAATGCTAATTGGCATGGCACAAAGACCATAGATTTTGCATTTATTCAGAAAAATGATTGTCCTATTGAGAAAAAAATATGCAGTCCACAAACCAATGTAAAGATACTTGTTCTCAGCAGAACTGCAAAACAACAAACCTTCAAATAAGCAAAAAAAGTTCGATTTTTCAAAAAACCCACTTTAATTACTGTGTGGTTTGTTCAGTTTTCTTTTGAAGACGCCTAACATATGGTATGATTTACACAACACTGGCAGTGAGCTCAAGACAGAAGATTCAAATCTAACTGCAGAAGTATGCAAAACTTAACACTATGCATCAAGATTGTCCTTCTCATCAGCTAAGTATGGCCACTTAAGCTTGCATGCATAATTAATTCCTATTGCTCAATATTCTTTTAATACTGAGAAATGTATTTTTGTATTTTCATATGCACTGCTTGTACTCGTAGCTGGTGACATGGGAGCCACCATGGGGCAGAGATCACTGGCTTGCTCAGACGGGGCAGTCCTCTCCTTCCACAAGTGCACTCACACTCCTGGCTCCAACAATCTCAATTTAAAAAGAAGAAAAAAAAAAAGAAGTTTATACACAAAGGAAGCGGCACTTTACAAGATGTAGCCTTCAAACTGTGCAGCACACAGACTCCAGCTGTACCTCCCTCCCTCGAGGGTTTCTGCAGGTGCCTTCCGAGGTGCCCCAGGGCTCAGGCCCCCAGAGCTGTGCCACTCATCCAGCCGCTGGGCAGCCACCTCTCCCAGCAATGACAAGCAGGTCAGGCAAAACACCTCGGCTGTCTGTTTCATTTCTAGGGTGTCAAGGGAAGAAGCTACAAATGGGGCCATGTACTACAAAATACTTCAATTTTCAATAATATCACACCTTTTTGCATCAGTCAGTGCCCCGCTCCTCTCAGTGCCGTGACCGCCCCGTGCGCTCAAACGCAGCATTAGCTTAATTCCTTCTCAGTAAAAGTACTTTAAAAAACAGCAAAAGAGTGTTTGTAAAACAAAGTTAAAAAAAAAAAAAAAACCACAACAGTTTAGCTGAGAACCTCCTGCTCAGTTCCCAGGAGTTCAGAGAACCCAGTGGTTTCTTTTTTGACAAAAGATAGTTTTAGTGGTGCAAGTTATCTGCACTGCTGTAGCGTTGGAGCAGCACTTCTCAGGCTCTTGGTCACAAGAAAGTCATAAACCTTCATGCAGCATTTTGCAAAACAACTATACACAAAGTAAGATGCTGTACCTTCCTCGGTATGGAAAGAACTAAACAAAACCAACACTGGAAAAATGATAATAATTCAAAAGCTTTGCCTCATTATTTTGATTGCAAATGATAACTACTGTAGCAGCACTCCACAATGCATTTGTGATTCATTTTTTCCCCCAAACAGGTTAGGCAACTCTCAGATTTTTTCCAACAAGTTTAAGAGTTCATAAAAAAAATCTTGAAAAACACTGGTCTAGATGGACTCACCATCAAGGTTCTCTGTCTGAAAATCTGACTAGCAGATTCTCAGCAGGCAGATGCCAGGGACCCTGAACTAGAGAAGAGGAAAATTGAGATCACAGATTTCCACTCATGTTGGTTTTACAATCAACGACACAAATGATACAAAAAGGAACTCTTTATTCTGTGTTCAAAGCATTGAGAATTCTGATAAATACATATAATTAAGTATTAGAAATGATAAAAGATTCAAAGAACATCAGAAAATAAGTGATTTATGATATATATTTTAAAATAGTACTTTCATAGAACCAATCATTTCCGTATTTTGGCTGTATTTACATTCCTAGACACAGGGTGGAAGAGGAAAAGCCCTGGTTTAATTCCTGTTGAGCAGTGAGAGCCTAACGCAAGACTGCCTGCTGGGATGCTCCCCCTGCACACAAAGGCCTGACAAGGACAGGTGCAGAAACACTCAAAGTAGTTCCTTCCTGTGACCCATCCACCCAACACGGCCACGTGCTCAGAACAGCAGCAAGGCAGGAGCTGGCTGCCCACCACAAGGCAGCATGTCAACACAAAGCTCAGCCTCATTTTTTGTTAAAGACAAGATCCTAGATGCACTTCAAACGAAATCTGGGCAGCATTTAGGAGCCGAGCTGATGAACGCAATCCTCAGAATTGTCTTTTACACACCGAGAATTTGTGGGTGTGTGAGTAAGGCCACTGGAGATGTGCTGCCCACACCCAGGTTTGCTGAGCAGACTGCTGCCCATTTCAGCCCCAGCCCAGGTCTGATTTGGGACTCTCCTATCTGGCAAGAGCCTCAGTGTATTTTAGCCCAGAGCACAAGCTCAAACGACACATGACATGCACCAGTCTCAGGGAGGAATTCCTGCTGCAAACCCTGCCCTTCAAATCCATGCACTGTTTTGCAAATAAATCAGTAAGTCAGTATTTAAAGCACTCACCAGGACTCAAAGACCTGCTGTAATTTCCTTACCAGACTGAGGGGACTCAGACACTTTCTCTCTTTTCCTCTCCCAGCAGACTCCTGCAATCCTGAAACTGCAGGCTGCTTCAGAGTCCTACAGAGGGAGGATGTACTTTCTCCCACAGCTGAAGCTATGCCACTTCATCCACACACACCAGAAATGAAAGCATCATTATGCCCAAACACAAAGGCCCTCAGCTTTTACTGGGCAGATGGCTGGGTTTTGATTCCTTCCGTGTGTAGGTCAGACATCATAAATTCTTCCTATTAAGCACAAAATCCTTGGACTCTGAGGTTGGACTGCCTGAGTTGCCAGGCTACAGAGAATAAGCAAATCATCTCCTTGAATCTCAAATCTGTTTCTCCAGGAGAACTAGGAGAACACTCATCCCATCCTACAGGAGCCTCACAACCTGAGAAATTCCAGGGTCAGTGCAAGACGTGACCTTGATGACCACAATCTGACAAAACAATTGAGCTTTTGTTTTACCTATGTCCTTTTGTGGCCACAAGCTGCTTCCCTACATACAGGCTTTTCACCTCATGTTAGTCAGCTCTAGAAGTCACTTTTCTTTCTGCTTGTGAAGGCAAAGGAACAATACAAGTACTGCTTGCACCAATAGAACAACTCCCAATATTAAATTTCCACATACAGCCTTAGTTCTTCATGTCATCCCAATTGTCTCCCAGTGAAAACAAACTTATTTTTGCTTCTGGTATGAACAGATTGTACTAAAAATTGCTTCATCTGAAAATTTTGAAATGTCCTATTAAAAGCCACTTGGAATTCAGAAATAATTCTTTCCAAAATAAATAGAAGATCATTATACTCATCCATAATGCCCCTCCTTCCCTGCTGCCATGGGAATTGCAGTGAATGAGGGACATATATGCCAGTTTGCAGCTAAACTTCCCATCACAAGGGTCCTTACCTACAGCATGCTGCGAGGCTGAAATCCAGAAAAAAGCAGGTTTACAGAAAATAATAAAATCTCATCTGACCTGGGATTTGTTATAGGAGACTGGAGAAGAATACAAGAAACCAAACAAATACCACTTTTTGTACATCCTAGACAGAAGACAATGAGTCCATAACAGGCATGGGATTTACATCCTCCATGTGTTACCCAACAATACAAATATGGTCAACTGTACAACTGCTTCAGATTTGTTGGTATCTTATTGCCTAGCCAAGGAAAAAGCTGACACTACTTCTGAAGATGTGTGCTTTGTTATACAAATAATATCAAAATAAGGCATTTCAGAGAATAACATAAAGCAAGAGGTTTTCTTGGGACCATCAAAGCTAAACCCGTAACTTTAGTATATAATATTTCAAGTATTATCAAGCAGAGATAATCAGATTTCAGTTTAATTGCTCCCTTTGTGAAAATACTTTATTAAATTAATTAACCAAGTTATCTTCTCAGAGCACAATCCATTACTAATTCTAAAATTATTGATCTTTGCATTAGGAAGTCATTGTTTGGCATCAAAATGGTTTTTGCAATTAGCATATACTAGCAGGCTTAATAAAACTCAAGGACTCCTCTAAGAGACTACAAAATGAAAATATTCCTCAGTATGTTCAGAAATTACAATTATGCATGGTCATCTTGACCCTAGGCAAGGAAGGCAGTAAGAAGTTAAGCAACTATTGACAGCACAAATCCCAAGTGAGCTAACTATGAAAAAATTCTCTTTTCTCTTGGCCAGCCAACACTGACCTACATATTAATCAATTGGCACCACCAAGGGTCTCCATTCTGCCCTCCAAGCTCTACCTCATAGGTACATATAGGAAAAAACCAAAATAATTCACCAAATCACACTGGCTTTGTATTCCTTTCTCACACTCTGCTTTGGAAACCACTCATCTCAAAGTCTTCAAGTCCTGTGCAAACAAAAAGTGATCATTACCAATTGTCAGGGATGCTGTTGTATAAGAGAAAAGCTTCCTGAGCTTCCACAGACCACACCAAGCGGAAAAGCCTGTTAAAATAGCACTACCAACGTTACTAACAGTTTACATAATCGTAAACATAAAGGGAAATCTCACTCAAGAGTAATTCAGGAGAAGTAAAACTTAAAAACGCATTAGACCATGTAAGAAGTGGACAGGTTAAAACAATCATATAAGCTGAAAACTGCTGGAAAGATAGTGACTGGAGCAGGGATACAAGACAAAGTTTATTTACAATGATGTTCCACATATGCAATTTTTCATTACCAAAAGGAAGTGTCATTTATCCTACAAGTCAATTAATGCAAGGCTCCCAGAGTTTCTCTCCTTCTCCTGGCTCTTCTAAACTACAGTCTTTACCCTCACTTCTTTCCATGCTTCCTTCATTGCCCTGCACATGCCCTTTCCATAAACAATGACAGATTGGCATTCAGGTGGAATTGAGGCCTTTCACATAATTCCTTCCTGCCTTAATTTTGTCAGTGTATAAGTTTGTATGATGACTGTAAGACCCCAAGCAGCATTGGCCTTAACTCCTATGAGATGCACAGGCTTCTTTCTCCTTAAGAGAAGTACCTCCTTTCCAGAAAAATCTCGCCAGAATATACAAATCTTCTGAGAGCAAATGCCTCCAAGTTTTCCCAGGATACACATTAAATCACCCAGTGCAAAATTGCAAATATGACATCAAGAGGTAAAGTGACAAAAAAAGGCGTGCATCAAAACAAAATACCTGTTCTTCAAAGATAATAGATGATAAAAGAAGAAAATTCCTAATGTGCTGCTCAACAGAACCTCTCGCTTTGATCTTGCTATGAACTGGTGTAGAAGATCCTCTCCCCAGCAGGAGGAATGGGCATGAACCCTCCATCAGGGTCTGGGCAGCAAAAAGCCTCAGGACAGAGGCATCTACCTACAGGTCACTCATTCTGACCTGTTCCCACACTGCTGAGTGGTCACTCTACCTGCAACTGCACAAAAAAGCAAAGCTAGAGACTGCATTATCAAAAGGCCAAACCTCCACAGAAGCAGAGACCTGAGCCCAACTCAGTGGAAGAAAACTTCATTTTCTAGAATTCCTTATTTCTCGTTATTCTCCATGTATAAAGATAATTTTTTTTCTAGGTGATATCACATTGAATTTGGGCAAGATATGTATCTTTACTTCATATGGGTTTATACATCTGCACATATGGTTCATTCCTTACTGGAAGGGGGAAATCAGTGCTTCAGCAACTGAAAACAACCAAACAGCCAAACCTCCCCTGTCTCTTCTAAGCATAATGACCATTCTTTTAGCTACATACAAACATAGAGATAAGAGTTCTTTCCAGTATTCATAAAAGGATTATTAAAACGTGCAACTTTTAGGTCAACATTGCTGTTCCTGTCTTTTTCTCCAAACAGAGGACAGTAAGAGATGTGACCTGCACACACAACTACTGATTTAGGCTGTAATTTCTCCTGATTACAGTGTTTACTCCCCTTGCTGAGACCAGAAGTCCGTGTTCTGAGTGTACGAAGAAAAGCTGTGAACAGTTCAGACACAAGACATAACACATGTATAGCATGTACAAGCTAAACGTCTCCTTTATGGAAAAGACAGATGACACATACTCTAATTAAAGGTTAGTCAAGGAGTGTAATGACTAGAGGCCAAACATGAGAGATGGCAATCTTGATTACAGGTTGGTCAGAGAGATCAAAGTAATAAATTGGCTCAGTGTTCCTAGAAACAACTTTGTGAACTTTTGATGAGAAGATTACTATGTCCTGAATTCCTTCTCCGTCGCTTGAGACTTTTTCTTCCCTTTAAACAGCCCACACAATTTAGACACTTGCTTCTTGTTCTCCTGCTTTGACCAGTGCTGAAACACCAATGACAAGGAATGAAATGTTTTCACAGTGAAGGTTAACTTTGACCTGTCAAACTCGACGATGGCTTGAATGTTTCCTGGCCTGTGCCTATCTGTACTCACTGAACTCCTCGCCCCTGAACTTCTCCTTTCAGTCCACGCACTGCCACCTTCACAGCCCCCTCCTGTGCTAACACAGCAATATTCACCACAGGCCTCGAGTCATCTCTTCCAGGGTTCCATCCACGCAGATGTCCTTCAGAGCTTACCTGAACTGACCTAGACCATCTCTTTCTCCTTATCTCAGTGCTGTTCCACAGCAGTTTCCCTCACATCTCTGAACACCAGCACATCCTTCACAGTGTGCTAACACACCCCTCTGATCCTTGTTCCAAGAGCACAGAGCTGAGCTATCCTTCAGGCTCAGAAGGGAATCCCTTAGCCCTCACCACCCTGACAGCTCTGCGGCTCCACCGCCTCTTCTCCCACCCGTGGTCCTCAAAGAGCCCCCATATTCAGGCTGCCCATGCACACCTCAGGCCTTTTCACACTCGGCCATACCTCAATGCCTTTGACAATCCAGCTCTAATGGCCTAGGACCACAATCTCTTTATCCCCCTCCTCCAAAATGCCCTTCCCTTCCTCTTTCTCCAGTGAGCTTCTGCAAAGCCCCAGGGTTCCCCAACTCTCTGTAACATCACAAGTGACTCCATCCATTTTCCTGCACCCCCACTATGAGGATCATGGCCCTGCTGTTCTGTCTCCACAGCCATGGCTCATATCCATATTCCTGCAGCTGGTTCCACAGCTGGTCTCCATCCCAGCAACTGACCTGCCTCCACTACTGTACCTGTTAGAAAGAGGGGGAGAAAGGAGGGAAGAAGGGAACAGGAACCATCTTCCCAGAAGCTGAACTCTGAACTTCAGATGAAGAATGACTTCTGTTTACCCTAGATTTTGAGAACACCTAGCTGAACTTTTTGCTCATGGTCTCCAGAAGCAAGCCTGAACAGATACTTACATCAGATGCATTGTGTTGTCTTAATATCAACTTCACCCTATAAATTCTTTTCTAGGTTAAGCAGAGAAACAGCAAGCAAAAAGGAGATGGAAAACCTGTTATTGTCTTGTTTTGTTGAAATGGTATGAACTACCTGTCTTCTCATCATTATAGACAGCAGTTACATAAGGATGCTCAGAAAATGTGCGCTTAATGTAAAAAGAAAAATAAATAGTTACCGATATTTATTTAAAAGAAATACAGTGCAATAGTTCCCCCTACTGACAGCACAAAATCAGATTACTAATCAATGTTATATCCTGGGTGGTCCTCAAATTACTAATTCAGTGTCCTGATGTGATGTGACACACACACAAGCCTACCAGTACAGGGTAAACCATGTGAAAATCTGTTGTCTTTAAAAAAACAAGGAAGATTTGTCAAATGGCAGAGGACAAAATTTCGTTGATCTGTAAGATTATCTACCGCATATGCAAAAGAACAGTGCTATGGAAATATTATAAAATATGAGTGTATGTATTCTAAATGAAATGCCAGGATACACGTCAGCAAAACCAGAAACATAAGTGCAGCTCTACTGTATAGCCTTCTATGCTTGCTGAAATCTAAAGGACAGAGAGCAGGTCTGGGCAGAGACTTGCTAAACTCTGGCTGTATTTGGGGACTGACCTCTTTGGACAAACAGCAAGTATGAAATTCAGTCTGCTCCCCAGTTCCCCAAAAAACGCAGTGAAAATACTGCCTGTCTGCTCTAGTGTCAGTTCTTTTGAGCCAGTGGCAGCTAGGTTAAATCAGAACTAAGAACAGCCACTTAGAGAAGTCAAAATGCAGTTTGGGACTAAACGTATTTCTGGTCACAAACAGCAACCAAATCATTCCTCCAGCCTTATACACCTAGCTTTCCCTTCTGGCTTGTAAAGTTAATGTGATTTTGCACTCTGGTCATTTAGCAAAATAGCATAAGAAGCTGAAGAAAATCCTCTAGTATGTTATATCCTCATCTCATTTGGGAAAAAAGAAAAAAGAACAGATATGCAGTGATAAACATAAAAGAGTAACAGAACTAAAGAGAATCTACTGAAATACGGACTAGACCACACAAATCTATAAATCAGGATTTTTGCCAACTCTTTTTATGATCCTGTCTCTCTCTATAAAAAAAGCACCTGAAAAGTTGCTAAATGCTGTAAGGATAACACCAAATCTCATTCCAAACACGTGTGCAGTGAATACGCTGTCTACCCACCCAATATTCAGACAAGGGTCAGCTGCTGACACCTATATATAATCTTCTGGAAGTTGCCTACATACCAGAGCTCCTCACCCCACTTTCAATTCTCCCTCTGCTCTGTCTAGAAAATATAAATATGCATCAGTAGTGACACACACCTTCCCTCTTAACTGCATCTCAGCACCTGGGTTTTTCCCTTGAACAAGGTTGCACATTCCTTCCAGTGCACAGAGAAGGTAATATGTTCAGACGGCTCCCTGGCAGGTTCTGTGAGTGCCTCCTACTCCAGGTTTGCACAGACTGGCACAGAAAAAGCCTTGCTCATGGCTGGGTTTCCTGGTAAAGGCAAAATATGCCAAACAATAGTTTGCCCACTCTAGGGCAGATTGCAGTTGCTTCACATTACACCAGAGCCATGATCTTACCTCTCAAAGTCTGCACTGAAGTAAGATGGCTTTGAAATGGTCATAATTTAGCATTTATCAGTCGCTTTGGTTTTAGCAGTGTTGCACCTATAATTATAGACATTCTCCTTCCAATAATGTACTTCTTTGGGGAAAAAATACTTGGAACACGTCTCTGTTGCTGTTTATAGGTATGATATTGGATCATTAACCAATTAGGACCGGGATCAAATCTTTTATCCTAGGTACTACCAGGAATGTAGAATGCTGCAGAGAAATGCTCTCTACAACTACCTGAAAGGAGATTATAACAAGGTGTGGGTCAGCCTCTTCTCCCAGGCAACCAGCCACAGGATGAGAGCACATAGTCTTAAGCTGTGCCAGGGGATGTTCAGGTTGAATTTCTTCGTGGAAAGGGTAGCTAAGCACTGAAATGGACTGCCCAGGGAAATGGTGGAGTCACCATCCCCAGAGGTGTTCAATAAACAACCTGACTGTGAGACATTTAAGTACTACGGTTTTGTTGATATGGTGGTGTTGAAAGGTTGGACTCGTGATCTTGGAGGTGCTTTCCAACCTCTATGATTTTAAGCCACAAGACACTTTGTTTCCATGTTCTACTGCCTAACTCCTGCAAGAACTACCCTTTGCCTTTTCACTGCTGTTCACTGAGCAGAGCTCAGGCAGTGGGGACACCAGTGGCTCCAGGGCTCTCACGGGAGCAGCAGAACCCTGACTCCCCACGGATGCCATCGGTACCCCAGCGCTGCGGGACCCAGCCCTCTGCCCCCACAGCACGAACTGGAGAGATTTTTATATCTTTCAGCTTCCTGAAGACAAACAGCTTTGTCCACCCTCTGAGCTTTTCCCAGGTAAGTGTCAGGTCCCGGGTGCCTGCGATATCTGCCCGGGGCGTTCCGCGGCAGCCGCAGCGCGGCCGTGCCGGGCTGGCAGCCGCCCGGAGGAGCCGGGCCCCGCGGGGCTGACGCACAGGAAGGCGCTGCCGCGGGCCGGGGGCGGGCACGGC